>JAQMYF010000016.1:5072271-5087808 GCA_030014195.1 Neosilurus mollespiculum
GTGAGTGTGAGTGCGAATGGTTGTGTGTGTTGGCACTGCAATGCTCTGGCAGCTCTTTAGGGTGTACAGGGTGTTTTCACACTTGTATTGATACGATTAAAAAAACAACAACACGTCACCCTGTGAACTTTACCAACATGCACCTGAGGATACCAGGGAACTTTTTGTGCAAAATGCATGAATATCACCAAAATTTTAAAGTAACTCATGCTGCCATACATGTAGCACTTACGCTCCCCATAAGACTACTTTAAATTAAACCACTAGCAGAGAAAAATATTCCATCACTACACAGGGGTTTTACAGTGAATATGTTGAGAAAGGTGACTCGGGCACCGAATTATCTGTGATTTTTTGGAACTTGCAATGAAGATTATGAGTCAGATCTTGAAATATTATTACCCTTTGTTAACTCTGGGTTTACACTGGGGCCATGAGGTCCACAATCTCCACAAATTAAGAGAATAGTGATGAGCATGGGGGGGGTCATGTGATTGAATCATGATGATCTTGAGGGAACTTGGTGGAATCGCGATGATCTTAGGGGAATTTGGTGGTATCATGATGATTTTGAGGAAACTTGGTGATGTCGCAATGATCTTGAGGGAACTTGTTGGTATCGTGATGCTCTTGAGGGAACTTGGTGGTATCGTGATGCTCTTGAGGGAGCTTGGTGGTATCATGATGATCTTGAGGGAACTTGGTGGTATCGTGATGCTCTTGAGGGAACTTGGTGGTACTGTGATGCTCTTGAGGGAACTTGGTGGTATTGGGATGATCTTGAGGGAACTTGGTGGAATCGCGATGATCTTAGGGAAACTTTGTGGTATCATGATGATCTTGAGGGAACTTAATGGTATCATGATGCTCTTGAGGAAACTTGGTGGTACCGTGATGCTCTTGAAGGAACTTGGTGGTATCGTGATGATCTTAAGGGAACTTGGGGGGATCGAGCCAATCATGAGGGAATAGTCCAGAGGGTTGGCACATACATTGACAAAGCACGATCACCTTTTCACCTTTGCCAAGCACATGGTACTAAGCATAATAATGTATTTGTTGACCTCAGCATGGGCAGTTTCATATACATTTTATATCCATACATAATACTACTACTACTACTACTACTACTACTACTAATAATAATAATAATAATAATAATAATAATAATTCAGTGGTGTTGAAAAAGGAAGAGTCTAGCGGCAGTAAAAAAAACAAGAAAAAATTACATCTACAGCTACCCTCTTCCAAATCAAATGTTCTTTTCAGTGGTGTTTTTGCTATGTTAAAACTTGATTCTTAGGGTTTCTCTTAACTGAAACAGTGTACAACTGATGAGTCTTGATCTGACGTTTCTGAGCTCTCATGCAATGGTTGATACCAACAACACCCTGATATTGTTCTTGCTAAAAACCATCGTAACTACTGAATCATCCTGTTGATGTGTAAATATTCTTTCCCTTCCTGCTGTTATGAGTTACTGTAACTGCTGCATTCTGCAATAGTGAACCAAAGACATTATGTCAAATCACATTACTATTACTGTAGATATTTATACACATCAATTAGTCAGAATATTGAATAGTTCCTGTTAGGTGGCTTGGAAATCCTCACTACTGATGTTACTGTATATCTAAGTTTGTATAATGCCTCAGAACTGCATCCATCCAGAACTGACCATGATTTACCACATTTTCGATTACTGAGGCTCTGAATCCATCAGACATTTTTTCTATTTCTGTTCTATTTCTTCTAGAAGACGATGTTAAGGCAATACACAAGCATACACAGTTTAGTTCATATAGGCTATGGATATGGTGGATAAGCGTGTTAGGTGTTTTGGAAAAGTGAACGTGATATTGAGACATGTGAATGTGGCTGTAAAAAGACCTGTAAAACTCGGAAGAATATCTGATAGTTTTGTACAAAGATACAGTACATGGACGGCATCACTTC
Organism: Neosilurus mollespiculum; assembly: GCA_030014195.1. Taxonomy (NCBI): domain Eukaryota; kingdom Metazoa; phylum Chordata; class Actinopteri; order Siluriformes; family Plotosidae; genus Neosilurus; species Neosilurus mollespiculum. The sequence goes on from JAQMYF010000016.1 coordinate 5,074,228, forward strand.
ATCATGAGCCGTTAACAGTAGGAATCTATGAGGGACAAATATCAGACTGCTGAGTAATCAGGAATATAGAGGTGCTTTACTCGCTCACTCACTCATTTACCGAACCACTTAATTCTATTAGGTTCACGTTGAGGCTGGAGCCTATTTTAGCTTACACTCGCTAAGTCACAGTACACCCTGAACAGCTCACCAGACCCTCTTAGCAAATAAGCTTAATATGCATGTCTTAGGGCTGCGGGAGGAAACCAGAGTACAAGGAGTACATGCAAACTCAAAACAGAAACACCAAAGCCTGGGACTCACCCCAGAACCACCCGAGGTGCTTTAATGGAAGCTAAGACATAAGCTCACCTATTCTTGAACAGCTCTAATAGCTGAGCTCCAAACTTATGCTAATGTTGTAAAGCCATGAGCCCACAGAAGCAGCCCAGTAAATGCAGGCTGTCGCTGTCGGTGCTGAGTTTCTTGTTTTGTCAGTGTTTATTTTTTTTTTTTTTTGAGGAGAAATACGTTTGTGAATACCATTGAAAAGACAATAAGTTATATTATGGTTTATTTATACTGAAAATAAATCCAAACACTTTTGAAACTGCTTTTTGGCAGCGGCTAAATATTCACATTACATTTACATGCACATTTACAGCATTTAGCAGACGCTTTTATCCAGAGCGACTTCATTATCAGTGAAAATATTCTTATACTGGTTCATCAGGACACAGATTAAATATACCATCAATCAAGAACTCAGTGGATAGGTGTTGTTACATTAGATTGTACTTGACCACATCAATACTAGTCTGTTTGTGATCTGGTTCATAACCTCTAAAAAAAACAGCTCACACTCTCAATAAGTGGCAGTCATCAATAAAACAACTTCAAAACCACCTTCACTATGAGACACAAGGGACTCGGAAATGACATACTGCGCTTGATATTTATAATGGAATATAAAGTTTTGAAAGATAAAATCAGCCTAATTTTTAATAGCAAAATAAAAACAATCTGTCTGAGGTATAAGGCAAGAATAATAAAACCAGTCAACAATAAAAAGTCAGTGGCTGACAGAATATTATGTTCTTATTACAGTAATGCAGTCCCTGGTGGAATGGGAAATCGTTCTCCAGTGGCACATACGTTTCTGATACAGCACAATAACTCTGCAGGAAGAACGCTTTCAATTCAATGATTACAAATCATAATATTATTTTCTTTCATATCCTTGAATGAAGCCCTGTATGCAGACCACCCTAGCTACAGTATGTGCAATGTGTTACACACATTTATTCATTTGCCGAACTGCCTAATCCCGCTAAAATGGTTATGAGGCTGGAGTTTATCTGAGTAGACTCTGGGCGAAGGTGGAGTACGCCTTCAACATCTTGCCAGTCCTTCACAGGGCCAACACACAACTATTTACACTTACACTCATGCCTAGGTGCAATTTGGAACAGCCAGTTTTTGGTCTGTGGGAGTACACAGAGGAAACCCATGCAAGCACATGGAGAACATGCAAACTTCACGCAGAAACACTTGCCAGGCCCGTGACCCGTTCCCACCATGTTACACACATGTACTTCTACATTTCGACATCATATCACTCTCTCACTCATTTGCCATGTAGCTTAATCCTACTGTGTCACGAAGGTGGGGTCCATCACACATGCAACACACACACAACCGTTCACACTCACACTCCCACCTAGATGCAATTTGGAACAGTCAATTAGCCCAATGTGCATGTCTTTGGATTGTGGAAGGAAACCAGAGTGCCCAGAGGAAACCCACGCAAGCCCGGGGAAGAACATGCTCACAGAACTCCATACAGAACTGCTCGAGCCGAGCCTGGTACTCGAACCACTGCTAACCACTCCGCCACACTGCCACCCAGCATCATTTCAGAAAAAATTATATTATAGTATTGCATTGCTCCATAGAGTTCTGTTGTCATTTTTATTTGTATTATACAGTATGTTGTATTTTTTTGTCACACTGTGGTTCCGATGAAATGACATGGTGTATATAAATAGCACGGTGTGTTCAAGTGTATACAAATTATTCCAACTATATACGAAAGAATGTCAATAAAACAAACTTGACATGAATAGGAACCAGGAGACATATATCACGGAGCGTGGTTGATACAATAAGCCGCACACAGAGCTAACATAAATTACATATACACAAATCCGAACCAAATAAATGTTCTCCTTTATTTCTGACCTTATTTCAAGCAACCATCAGAAGTATTCTCAAAGAGCATCAAAGACACAAACTGATATGATAGAGGAGACTCCAGAGTTTTCCAATTATCAGTGAGCGAGCACTCCCTAAATCGAACTTTCATCACTGCACTCCTCCATTTCGTCCCCTGAAACCGCAACAATTAGTCTGACTCAATTAAATGACAAAGATAGAAAGCATCACCTCACTGACCAAACTTTGCCGCAAAGCAATTGGTGAAAGGTCTTTGTTTATTTTATAAAAGTGTTTGACTTGTTCTCCATAATGGAGCTGCCAAGGATAGTAATTTGTGGTTTGTTGCAAGAGATTGATTGCATTGAACTTTGCTCCAAGCTGTGATTCTCTGTCTCTGACAGGGGCGGTGAAACACTCTATATGTAACCTCCTATAGTGTTTGCTTTAACGCTTTTAAACATACACACCACTTTAAGGAGAGGAACAATAGGTGGCAATATTGACATGTTAGCACACACACAGGAAGCCAACATAAACACACACACACACACACACACACACATGCCATTCCGGACATGGTGCCATATGTAGAGATGTGGTGTGTTTGGCACAAGGTAATGGGAAGTGTGACTCTCAAAAGACCTGCAGCTGAGACGGGACCAATCAGTGCCAGCATACCAAGCTGTGCAAGGGCCTTTTTTGCTACACTGTGCTGCAATGCTGCTGCCCTGTGTGTCCCCATGGAGTCTGGAAGAGTGTCATACATGCGGTGTCTGTATTTCTGTCTGTTCAGAGACAGCAGCTTGTAGTTGAAAGACAGGCTGGTAGTCTCAGGATGGCAAAATCCAGGTGTGTGTGTGTGTGTGTGTGTGTGTGTGTGTGTGTGTGTGTGTGTGTGTGTGTGTGTGTATGCCAGCAGGCTATGCAGGTGCAGAGTCGTGCTCCCACAGCTGGATCTAGAGTTTCCAGTAGGGTAAAGCCCTTCCTGTAATTGGGCTCCTTTTGGCACTGACACAAACTGAATTTGACCTTTGCTTCTTAAGCATTTGGTCTCTTTTGTCATTAGGCTGCACAGCCCATATGCCAAGCTGCATAATTTTAGCTTTTTAACTTGATCGGAGGCAGCGTAATCGTTAGCATGCCTGCCTGAAAATTAGAAGGTCCTGGGTCCCAGGCTCGGCAAGGCCGTTTCTGTGTGGAGTTTGCATGTTCTTCCCGTGCTTGTGTGGGTTTCCTTCAGGTACTCCAGTTTACTCCCACAGTCCAAAGACATGCACAGTAGGCTAATTGTTTGTTCCACATGACCCCTAGGTGTGGATGTGAGTGTCAATATTTTAGTGTGTGAAGGATTGGCGAGCTGTTCAGGGTGTACCCTGCCTTTGCCCAGTGTTGGCAAAAGTAGGATTAAGCGGTTTGGCAAACAGTAAGAGTGAGTGATGTGTGGATTGATTGGAACCCCATACCAATACCAAGGAAGAGTCCTGCAGCAAAATGCTCACTTTTAAGAGACGACGTCACACTGCTTCAATCATTCACTCTTACTCATCACTCATTTGCCAAACTGTTCAATCCTAAAACAAGGGTCGCAGGGAAGCTAAAACCTATCTTAGCCAGCACAGGTTGAAGGTGGGGGACACCCTGAACACCCTCAACTTGCTGACTCAAACCCAGGACCTTCTTGCTGTGAGGTAGACATGCTACCCACTGTGCCACCGTGCAGCCTTCAATCATTCATATCCTGCCAATTTTGAAGACAAAGTAAACATAATAATCACAATTTCACAATTATGCCCTAATGCCAAAACATCCATATTTTAATTCCCTCTTTTGTGAACAGGAAATTGGGGAGGCTGGCCGAGATGACAGGGGCAATATGTAGGGGTACCAAGGGACTAAGCAGCCTCTTGAGACTAGGGATACACTCGAGGCCAAGGGCTAAGATGTCAAACAAACCCCCAGCTTCAGTCAACTTTCCATAAAGCCAGCGCAAACACAGTGTAATCGCACAACAAAGCCACAATTAGCCATAACCCCATGCATATTAACTCTATGCTCATGCTTCCATCATTCCTTTCCTTCTGAAATTTGCATGCTCATGCATTTTTCACCTTGAGATTCACCTTCTAAATAAAGAGCTAATCTGCAAAAATTTGCAAAGCAATCATTTAAATATGCATAAAGCATGACTAAAACAGGGTGATGAATTTTAAAAATGCACACAAGATGAGTGCGAGACACATTCATGTCTACACATATTCTAGGATTTTACTCATCTCAGTGAGCTCTGAGTGAGTACCCTTGAATGTCAGTACACTGCTTCGGCAATGTGCCATGAGATGCACTTTCCGACAATCAGAGTGTCTGGACCTGACTGCAGCACAGTTCATCTCAATCAGCAACACAAAGAGATATCGGGGTGAATGAAGAGTGTTCTGTATTGATTGTTACAGAGAGATGAATTATTTGCTAGCTGTGCCATTTGAGAATGGGAGAAGAAGAGTTGCATGATCAGCTTTGCTCAAGGGAACGTGACATTCAGCAACTTGCAGAAACACACAGACATGGTCTGCAGGTCATTTACCCTTGTGGAAAATCAATGGAAGACTGATCAAGTCTCTCAGAAAAGAATCTTAACTCATTCCCAGACTGACCTGACACTAACGTAGGTTTTAGTATTGAGTACAACTACGTACAAAGCTATTTTCTCTGTATACACTGCTGCATTGACTGGTTTTCAATTCTTTAATTACTCTGACTTTTTTTTTTCTATCGACAGCACACCATACAGACCCTTGACAGATATGAGATTCTGGACGATAGCATCAGGATGGCGTGCGCATCTAAGAACCCAATTTCACAATTAAAATGTGAAAAAAAGTCATTATTATTCACTCACTCGTTTGCTAATGCGCTTGAACCTACTACTAGGGTTGCAGGGAGGCTGGTGCCCATCTCAACCGACACTGGGCAAAGGCAGGGTACACACGAAACAGCTCGCCAGACCATCGCAGGGCAACACACACACACACAACCATTCACATTCACACTTGCACCTAGGGTCAATTTGGCTCAGCCAATTAGCCTAATGGGCATGTTTTTGCATTATGGGAGGAAACCAGAGTACCTAGAGGAAACCCATGCCAGCACAGTGAAAGCATGCAAACTCCACACTAAAACGCCGGACTCGAACTCAGGACTTTCTTGCTGTGAGGTGGACGTGCTAACCACTACGCCACTGTGCTACCCGTCATTATAAATAAATAAATAATAATAAGCTGCTAGTATTACACAGCATTACTAAACAAGGTCAGAGACTGAAAGAGAATCACAATATGCAAACGATGGCACCAGCATCACAAGACGGAATGTTTATCTACAAATACAAAGACATCAAACCGCCCACAGAGTCTGTTAAGATAGTGTAGACAAATCACAAACAGGCACCATGCATCACCAGCCAGGCTTGGCCAGTAAAGTCCCATGGCAGCTGAGCCCCTCCTCAGGGCTGATGACTCGTCTGAGTAACAGGTAGCATCCCCAGGTGCTAGAGGCTCATTGGGGTCGCTAACCCATTGTGCTTGGCACTAGCAAAGCTGAGCTTAATTAGCCGAAAGGGAGCTCCTATTGGTCTGTAATGGGCCAGTTTGTGAAGCTAGAATGGGGTAACTAGAGGGAAAGAGGGAGGGAGTGGGGAGGTTCACTCATTCCTATTCTGCATTATGGATTTCCCCATCTGGCTATGTGACGGATGCTTGGCCAAGAGTCAGCTTAACAAAGATGAAGAGAAAAGGGGGGCGTTTCCGAGATCACACGGTGAATTACGGCAGCAGTCACTCAGTCATTGTATGGCTGATAGGCTGGGCATTCACAGCTGGGGCAACCCAAATTGTTCTTTTATTCTCTTTTACACTCCTTTTATTGAAGCCAGAGGGGCAGGGCAATGATTAACAGACTGCACAATGAGCTGGCCACATAGTCTGTCTTTCCCTCTCAATTTATTTTTTGCTCATTTTTTCTTTTTTTGAGCGAACACCCCCATGCCAATGCCGAATAGAGACTCGCTTGGTTAACTGCGTCCACAGAGATCAGGCTCTGGAAAATTAGAACCCCCAGAAAATTAAGACAACCCTCCAGTGATATTAACAAATGATATGTGTGTTTTAACCCATATGGTTTTCACTGCTAGCATTGACAGATCTGTCTTTTAAATAACACTTTATTCTAAAAGTAAAACTGAAATTTTACATCAAAAATTAATACAATAAATAAAGCACTGCATGCTATACACACTCATTTGCTGAACTGCTAATGCACACAACCATTCACACTCCCACTCACACCTAGAGGCTATTTTTAACAGCCAATTAGCCTAATGTGCATGTGTTTGGACTGTGGGAGGAAACCAGAGTACCCAGAGGAGACCCACGCAAAAATGGGGAGAACATGCAAACTCCGCACAGAAACGCCCAAGCCCGGGAATCAAACCTTGCTGTGAGTCGGGTGTGCTAACCACTACGAAACCGTTTCAAAATAATAGACAATAATAACATTTGAACACATTTCAGTCAGTTATTGTATAAAGTAACCTAAAGTAATAATAGCTCTACATGCTGCAGTAGCATGTAAATAAAAATCATATGGTCTCATCTGTTCTCTGTTCAGTATTTCCTGTTTTCCTGTGATGGCCATTTCACTGCCCTTCTGATGCTTCTTTAGAGGAAGATTGAAGAGAACCATCTTAACAACAGGCCCCACTCACCCCATACTTGCCCCTTAATACCTCATTCTAAGAGCTCGATGGTCATTAGGGAAGAAGCAAGGGGCTCCTTTATTAGTTAAATAAATGAAGGAGAGGGCGGATTGTGCTCCACGTCCTGCTGAGTTTCCTCAGGGTAAGACCTGGAAGCTGCCATCACCTCTCTTTCAGATCTCCCCCAATAAAGTCATTAAGATGCTGGGCTGAAGATGAGAAGTAATGGCGCTCAGAGGAAATGGCAGCATCGTAACTTTGTTTTACTGCTGTTGTTTTTTTTTTTTTTTTACCCTGCTCAGTTCAGCTAACAAATTTCAGGAACTGACTTTTTGGACTTTTATTGATAATAAAGACACTGTCATCAAATGTGTCACTGCGGCACCAAAACAGTCTGAAGTCTTGGACCTGTACTTTTTATTAATTCATTTGATGAAATGATTAATCCTACTAGTGTAGCAGGAAGCCTGGAGCACAGACCGTTGATGACAGACGAAGGCAGAATATACCCTGAACAGCTCGCCAGACTATCACCAGGCCAAAACACACATTTACATTACATTTTACATTTATGGCATTTGGCAGGTGCCCTTATCCAGAGAGACTAACATTTATCATTGTTATACAACTGAGCAATTGAGAGTTAAAGGCCTTGCTGTAGACCCCAACAGTGGCAACTTGGTGGAACTGGGGCTTGAACTCTCGGTCTTCTAATCAGTAACCCAGAGCCTTAACCACTGCATCATCACTGCCAATTCCATTCACACTTATAAGTTACAATGTAAAAACAGTCTTTCCCAGGCTATGCAAGAGCATATTTCTTCCACAACAAAAAAAGTTGCACTGAGATGACTTGAGTGCACTTAGAACCAGAATGAGTAAATGCAATATGAGCACACGAAACTGAGCTAGTGGGGAGGGGAGGGGGACAATAGCTCTCAGGTGCAGTACAAGCCAATCGTACCTAGTGTGAGTGTCCTCTGTCTGAGTAGGTCTTTGCAATCTGGAACATTTTTCATTTGAGTGTTGTGTAGTATTGTTGTCTCTGAGAACTTGATGAGGCTCCATTACCTTCACCATGATTACTATTTATTGCATGAAATCTTCTCAACCAATTGCAATGTCTTTTGTAATGATATTCCGTTTCAATACTTTAAGTAAACTAGTATATGTATATAAAGGTTTAATTTTTGATCATACAATGTCGGCACACTATCTCACCTCAATATATACCGCAGGAAAATTATTGGAACACATTAAAGTCATTCCAAATTCCAAGGCAAATCAATTACTCTTTCTAGGGTTGTGGGGAGGCTGGAGCTTATCTCAGTAGACTCTGGGCGAAGGTGGAGTGCACTTTTATTCAATTCAATTCAATTCAAACAGCTTTACATAGTAAAAGTAATTTAAGGAGGAATCTAAAAATTTTTCTGCAACTCTTACACAACCAATTTAACAATTCGCCAGTCCTTCACCGGGTCAACACACACAACCATTCACACTCACACCTGGGGCAATTTGGAGCAGCCAGTTTTTGGTCTGTGGGAGTACCCAGAGGAAACCCATGCAAGCACAAGAAGAACATGCAAACTTCTTACAGAAACGTAAGACATGAACCCAGGCCCTTCTTTCTGTGAGCCTCACCTGCTGACTGTTACACCAACGTGCCTTCTTGTGTTACACACATTGGTATCATTTCACTAACTCACTCTCTTACTCATTTGCCACAGGGCGAAGGTTGGGGACACCCTGAACAGTTCACCAGACCATTGCAGGGCAACACATACTCAGCCAATCACACTCACATCCACACCTAGGGGCAATTCGGAAAAGCCAGTTGGTCAAATGTACACATCTTTGGACTGTACATTAGACATAGATTGGACTGTACACAGACGAAACCCATGCAAGCACAGGAGAAACATAGTAACTTCCAGGACTCAATCCCAGGATCTTCTTGCTGTGAGGCAGACATGCTAACCATTACACCACCAAGCCACAGTTAAAGTGAAGCTGCATACATGGCCTAAGCAATGACCTGATTTTACACTAACTGTCTTCTTTCCTGGAAGTACTGGTGCACTTGCACTGGTACACTGGTACTCTTGTACATCTGTTCATTTATTTCTTACATAGCCATCTTGTTGGATGGTGTGGAACTTTTTTACATTATATGGACCGTTTTTAGTGTACATGCAACCACAGATTGTCTTCAAAAGTAGAATACCAGAGAACTTTATACTCACAGGAGCTTTTGAAGTGATCCATAAAATATACAAGTTGTATGTACTTGATATTCAAGAAATAGAAACTGTTCATATGTTCATATGCTCATTGTGTAATATCCATGGCATTGTTGCTCCAATTGGTCAGTTCGAGGCTCAGCAACCTTAATGTGGCAATAAGATGAAGTCAGTTGATGACCTGAATGTTCTGAATGAGCAGATTATCACATCAATGCACTTATTCTTCCCTGATGGCACGGATATAAAATGAGAACTCAAATAATGAAAAAGTGGTTCAGGGAGAATGAGGAATCATTTTTACATATGTATTGGCACCCCAGAGTAGGGTGCCAATATTTTATTTTATTTTTATTTTTAAAATTTCTGAAGTCTCACCATCTAATTATTATTATTTATTTTTTTGGCTAAATATAACACACTCTGAAATATTAGCTAAATTTAATGATGTTTGGAGGAGGCACGAGGTCGCTGATATTTTTAATTATCTAACGATTTAGGCCAGTGGCTTGTTGCAAGAAAATGGTTGCAAACCGTGTAAAGAAATCATTTGAAGCCACTCATTTTACTCATGGTACAACAGACAAGGAAAGGATCACACACCTTTTATACAGAGTGCTTTTCTTCATTGTCGGATGCCGTTTACGATGGTACTCAACGACTTGTTAAAGATACTGTTTCTGATCCTCATGAATGGTGATGCTGTTCCTGAACTGCTAAACAAGAGCTACAGCTTGTGTTTATTCTAAGAATCCTGTTGGGATTCCAAGACTTTCTGACGGTCTCTCTTCTGATATCAATCTGTCCATTTTTTTCTTCTCTTTAGCAGCTAATTTCATGTCCACTGAACCCATAGACCCGTCTCTTCTTTTCTCGCTGAGCAAGGAGGAATGTTGTGTCCTCTTCTTCTTTACAATACTTAATGCATCTTCGTGTGTCACATCAAAAAGGTCATCCAGAGTGTCAACAAAATTCTCTTCCTTCCTGATTTGAGTATCAATCCTCCTTATTGCATACCTTTGTAGTCCTTTCCAAGAGGCTTGCAGTTTTTCTATCTTAATGACAACGTCATACTCTTGCCAAATAGGTATCCTTGCCTTCTTCCAGAAATTAAACAGGTTTCTGGCACATATCCTGGCGCTTTCATGACAAGAAAGTCCATTTTCACTGTGTTCATGCATGAATTTGCTCAGCACTTGCCGGTTTGATGGCAACTTGCAGCCTTTTATCTCGGTTGACGTTGGTCCCACCAACCACACACCTTTTCTGCTTGTCATTGCTTGAACTTACATTATAACAATACTCAGTTCATGTTGAATACATTCATTCATTCATTCATCTTCTTCCGCTTCTTCCGGGGTCAGGTCGCGGGGGCAGCAGCCTAAGCAGTGAGGTCAAGACGTCCCGCTCCCCAGCCACTTTCTTCAGCTCTTCCAGGGGGACGCCGAGGCATTCCCAGACCAGCCGAGAGACGCAGTCCCTCCAGCGTGTTCTGGATCGGCCCTGGGGTCTCTTCCCGGTCGGACATGCCCGAAACACCACACCAGGGAGGCGTTCAGGAGGCATTCTAATCAGTTGCTGATTCTCATCCCAGTCGCTTCACACTCAGCTGCGAATCGCTCCAGCGAGAGCTGAAGGTCCTGGCTCGATGAAACCAAAAGGACAACGTCATCTGCAAAAAGCAGAGACCAGATCCTATGGCCACTAACCTGAACCCCTCAACACCTTGACTGCGGCTAGAAATTCTATCCATAAAAATTATGAACAGAACCGGTGAATATGTTGAATACAAATGACACTTAATAATATTCAGAACTTTGGTATTTTTTTCATAGCATGTATGGTAGGAATAATAGATTAGTGCTGTTGAATGTTTATTAAAAACTGGAACATAAGTTCTAGAAATGCCGCAACAGTGGAATTTTTAGAGGATTTGTGCCACCTCTAAATATGATTGTATCCTATTCTAAATTTATGTTTTTTCTTTGCTGTGAAAGGGGGAAAAAAATAGGGGGTGAGACTTGAAAAAATTAATTTCCCCCATGCTTACGATTGGCACCCTACCCCAAAATCCTGACCTTAACCATATTAAAAGTCTGGAAAAGATTTCATGGAGTGTTTCAGTTTTTCCCTCATCAATTCAAGACGTCAGCAAGAAATGAACCGAACACTGGATGGAAATAAATGTTATCTTGCTTAAGTTTGTTGAAACAATGCCATGGAGTTTATGCTCTGAGATCAAGGCAAAAGGCTCTCCAAGAAAATATTATAGTGTGCAACTTTTTTTTTTTTTTTGGCCAGGCAGTGTAAAATGAACTTTCCACTATCCATGCAGTCTAGCTTTTATATTGTATTTATAATTAACTAGAAGCCCTTTGCTTTGTGATCAGTCAATCATGTGGCAACAAGGCAATGAAAAAAAAAATCATGCTGATACAGGTCAAGAGCTTCATTTAATCACTCATCAGTATGGAGAAAAAGTGAGATTGCTGTGACTGTAATTGTGGTATGGATAATGGTACCATATAGAGTGGTTCGAGTATCCCAAGAGATGATGCTGATCTTCGGGGATTTTCACACACAGCAGTCTATAGAGTTTACACATAAAGATTTAGAAATCGAAAGTTCATCAGCACGACTGTCATGAACTTGAGGAATTGAAGATGATTTGCCAGGAACAATGAGCCCAAATCCAACAACAACACTGCAAAAGCTTATTGATTGTTACAAGCAATGTCTCAAAGCTCTAACTGCCAGTAGTGCTTTTGCCAATGTACAATTTTTTAAACTGTCCGTGTCTGGATACCTTCTCACTTTTCAAATCAATTTAACCTAATGTATACACTTGATCAATTCCCAGGCTCAGGCATTTCTGTGTGTTTGCAAGTTCTCCCCGTGCCTGCATGGGTTTCCTCTGGGTTCTCCATTTTCCTCCTATAGTCCAAAGACATGCACGTTAGGCTAATCAGCTGTTCTGTATAGACCCTAGGTGTGAGTGTGAATGGTTGTGTGTGTTGCCCTGTGATGGTCTGGTGAGCTGTTCAGGGTGTATCCCGCCTTTGCCCGGTGTCTCCAGTCTCCTCGTGACCCTAGTAGGATTAAGCGGTTAGGCAAATGAATCATTATCATCATCATCATCATCATCATCATCATCATCATCATCATCTTCCGCTTGTTCCAGGGTCGGGTCGCGGGGGCAGCAGCCTAAGCAGTGAGGTCCAGACGGCCCGCTCCCCAGCCACTTTCTTCAGCTCTTCCGGGGGGGACGTCGAGGCGTTCCCAGACCAGCCGAGAGACAAATGAAGGCAAATGAATGAGTGAGTTTATCACAGTTCCAGTGGGTTAAAGTTATCTGTCCCTTTAAACAGCGTGGAAAATTCTAGAAAATGATGTCAAGGCAATCAGCCAATTAGCTTTTGAAAGGGTAAATTGGAGTCAGTTGAATATTGTGGATGTATTTTGAGCCATACCTTCAAACTCGAGTGCAAGAACTTGTGGTATGATTAATCCTTGGTAGCTGTTTCCAAATGCCTGAAGATACAATATTAATCCTCCACACTGCAGGAACACACAGCCATCATAACACTCAGGAACATGGTGCATTATGTCTCCTAGAGTTGAACATACTCTGGTCTGAAAAGTGCAAATCAATCCAATAACTACAGCAAAAAAAAAAAAAACCTTGTGAAGATGATGGAGGAAACAGCTCGACAAATATCTACACCCACAGTGAAACACACCTTATATCAAAATGCCCTGAAGGCTGTCCATCATACACCAGTGCTCCCAGTACGTCAGCCTTAAAAAGACTAGACTACATGAAACAAAGATCGTACTTCATGGAGGAATCACCTGAAGGGTTGGCAGCATCATGTTGTGGGGCTGCAGGAGGAAATTTGCCCCTAGGTGTGAGTGTGAATGGTTGTTTGTGTTGGCCCTGGGATGTTTTGGCGAGCTGCTCAGTTTGTACCCAGCCTTCACCCAGAGATGGCTGATATATGCTAAAGCCTCCTTATGGCCCTAAAAGGATTACGCAATTTAGCAAATCAACAAATGAAAATCACTTTTAAATAAGCAGATGATAATAAATGGCACAAACGGGTTAAAGGAAAAAGTGGGGATTACCAAGTATCTGTCCAATAACAAATATCTCTCTCTCTCTCTCTCTCTTTCTCTCTCTCTCTCTCTATCTCCATCTCTCGCTGTCTCTCTCTTTTTCTCTCTTTCTATCTCTCTCGCATGTGTGCTCTCTTTCTCCTTCTTTCTTTCTCTCTTTGTCTCTGTCTCTCTCTCTCTCTCCTTCTCTTTCTCTATCTCTCTTTCTTTCTCGCCCTCTTTCTTTCTTCTCTCTCTCTCTCTCTATCTCTCTCTCTCTCTCTGTCTCACTCTCTA
>JAQMYF010000016.1:5106556-5122681 GCA_030014195.1 Neosilurus mollespiculum
ATTATATGAAGTCGGGATATACAGAGGTTAGAAGCTGTTATAATTTTAAAAAAGTTTGACACCATGGACACCTTTGATAAAGATACAGTATATTCAAACTTTCAAACTATTTTCCATTATTTATTGAGTTGATTATTATACCATTCTGCGCAAAAGTCTTAAGCCAGCGTATATTTTTAAAATGCAAACTCACTCACTCATTTTCTGAACAGCTTAATCCTACTAGGGTTGTGGGGAGGCCGACATGGGACGAAGGCAGGGTACACCCTAAACAGCAGAGCAGACCCTGCGATGGTAGCACACACACAATCATTCACACTCACACGCACACCTAGGGGCAATTTGGAATAGCCATTTAGCCTAATGCGCATGTCTTTGGACTGTGTGAGGAAACCAGAGTACCCGGAGGAAGCCCATGCAAGCATGGGGAGAACAAGCAAACTCCAAACAGAAATGCCCTCAACGAGCCCCATTCAAGTCCCGGGGTTAACGTGTGTGGAGTTAGCATTTTCTCTTTGTGCTTACATGGGTTTCCTCCAGGTACTCCGGTTGCCCCTAAGTGTGAGTGGTTGTGTGTGTGTGTGTGTGTGTGTGTGTGTGTGTGTGTTGGCCCTGCAATGGACTGGTGAGCAGTTCAGAATTGTACCACAACTTCAGAGTAGGCTGAGATCTAGCCGACCCTAGTAGGATTAAATGGATCATCGAAAGGATGGGTGCATGTCAGTCGTTTTAAGCTGTACATATTTTAATTTTTTGATTATCCAGACGGCAAGATTTTACAACACAGGATTACATTTGAAATTGCAGTACCCAGCACACTGTTCTAATGCCAACACAAACCAAGTGCCCATGGGGCCTTTAACTTGGATTCCCTCACTGCCAGTCCCCATGTGACCTTCCTGTATATCCTCAGAGGAATGACATGACTTTGGCCCTGACCCTGTTACCTATATGCCCAAAGATAGCAGACACTTTTCTTCATTACAGCCTCTCTCATTAACTACATCCATTTCCACATCACTCTAATGAGAGCAGGCTCTAATGTAATGTGCTGCAGCCTACTGATGAGGGGGCACGTGTGGTCCAGGAGCCTTGGCTGAATTAGCCTGGCGTCTGATGGAGGAGAGACACCTGGGCCTCACCGCTGGAGGGGTATACCACAGGCAGGGAGCTCCTTGGAGACCAGGTCTCAGCTGTGAAAGGCACGAAAGTAAATCCACCTTGGGACAGTGGGTGGCTGTGATGAGGTTTTCTCCTGTGCTTTGATGAGGAAGAGTGGCTTTTGTTTGAAGACATGCGGGAGAATCCAGTAGGACAGAACAGTAGTTAATGAGATAAAGGATGCTGCCCATATGAATTTGTCTGGCATGTGGTGCCATTTTAATTTGTCTTCTGAGATTTTTATTTGACTCCTCCTTTGCTAGAAGTATTATGAATATAGATAGACTTAGACTTAGACTTAGACTTAACTTTATTGTCATTCAGGTATACAGGTGTATTCAGAACGAAATGTTGATGCATTTGCTTGCTACAGTATAAAAAATGAAAAACAATGACATGAAAAATATGAAATATAGGCAGTATTAAAAAAAACATTTAATAATAATATATAAATATATAATAAGAATCAATATAGACAGTATAAAAAATATGCAATATAGACAGTATAAAAAATATGCAATATAGACAGTATAAAAGTATAGTGGAAATATCGAATCTGTACAGTAAAATAATATAAATAGAATATGGATGAATATTAAATTACTATTGTCTTTTATTTCATCTATTTTGAAAAATAAAAAGTATCTACACTATATAACAATTTAGAACATACAGTATAATAATCAAAAATCATGAGGGGCGGCGCGATGACATAGTGGTTAGCACAGCAAGAAGATCCTGGATTTGAGTCCCAGGTCTGGCGAGGGTGTTTCTGTGTGGATTTTAAATGTTCTCTCCGTGCTTGTGTGGGTTTCCTCTGGGAACTTCGGTTTTCTCCAACAGACATGTATCTTAGGCTAACTGGCTGCTACAATAGTCCCTAGGTGTGAGTGAGCATGGGTTTCCTCTGGGTACTCTGATTTCCTCCTATAGTCTAAAGACAGACACATTAGATTAATTGGCTCTAGCAAATTGCCCTTAGGTGTGAGCATGGGTTTCCTCTAGGTATTCCAGTTTCTTCCCACAGTCCAAAGACATACATATTAGGCTTATTGGCTATTGCAAATTGCATCTAGGTGTGAGTGTGAATGGTTGTGTGTGTTGTGTCTGCAATGAACTGGCGAGCTGTTCAGGTTGTACCCTGCCTTCGCCCAGTGTCGGCTGAGATAGGCTCCGGCCTCCCTACGACCCTAGTAGGATTAATTGGTTCGGCAAATGAATAAATTAATCAGTAATGTGTATCTGAGTTATATTTTAAAATATAAAGTTTATATTACATTATCTAAATATATTTTTGATATAAGTTATATTAAGCAGTTTGGCAAATGAATGAGTGGATTAATATGAAAAATATATTTAGATAATGGGGAAACTTTAAATTTTATAAGATAACTCAGATACACATGACTGATTCATTCATTCATTTGCTGAACCAGTGAATCCTACTAGAGTCGTAGGGAGGCTGGAGCCTATCTCAGCCGACACGGAGCAAAGGCGGGGCACACTCTGAGCTCGCCAGGCCATCACAGGACCAAAACACACAAAACTGCTCACAATCACACCTAGGGGCAATTTGGAGCAGCCAGTTTGCCTCATGAGGATGCATTGGCCTGTGGGAGGAAACTGGAGTACTCGGAGGAAATCCATGCAAGCACAGGGAGAACATACAAACTCCACATAGAAACGCCCTTGCTGTGAGGCGGACAAGCTAACCACTATACCACCATGCCACCGTACATTACAGCAATTCACCCTATACCATGTTGTCGTTGTATATAATGATTTAATTCAAATTAAAATCTAGGATTCCAGTGGCATCATGATAAAAGGGACTACAGTTCAAAAGCTGTGCCGCCTGCAGCTGCTGTAATCAGCCGTGATACTGAATGCATTTAAAAATGATTTACACTGGTGTAATTATATCTACAATCGACCACGGCAATGGGTGGGTGTGATGATGATTCACGCTGTTATGATAATGATCTGACCTGGAGCCAGTTAAGGGCACTGAAATGAAACTAATTTTGGAGGCAGGTGTAAAAAAGCACCCGACAATAATGACTCACTGAAAATCATCAAAGCTCCCTGACACTGAGGACAGCGTAGGCAACAGCCCCAATCGTTCCTTTACATATATCTCATATTTCTGTCAACCTTTAACACGAGTAGGTTTTTAGGTTTTAATATAATTTGATGTGATTTGATATCTTTTGTGAGAACTCCAGCATTTAATGTTGTATCTTAGATCATTTGCAGAACATCTGTGAACCCATGAGAGGTCTGGCAGTTTGGACACTCTAAAATACACCCTCACCAGAATAGGGAGAAAATGTGATTTTCTGGCATTTAACAGCACATTCCTTCATTTATTTATTTATTTGACAAACCACTTTATCCTACTAGGGTCGCAAGGAACCTAGAGCCTATCTTAGCGAAGGCTGGGTACACCCTGAACAGCTCACCAGACCATCACAGGGCCAACACACACAACCATTCACACTCACATTCACTTAAAACAGCCAATTAGCCTAACGTGCATGTCTTTGGATTGCGGGAGAAAACCGGAGTACCCAGATGAAACCAGGGATAACATGCAAATTCCACACAGAAATGTTTGAGCCCAGGACTCAGGCCCAGTACCTTCATGGTGTGTGGCAGACATGTTAAACAATATGCCGGCTAATTGGATGTTGCAAATTGCCCTTAGGTGTGAGTGTGAATGGTTGTGAGTGTGTTAGACCTGCAATAGTCTAGTAAGCTGTTCAGGGTGTACCCGCCTTCACCCAGAGTCAGCTGAATTAGGCTCCAGCCTCCCTGTGACCCAAGTAGCAAATAAATGAATTATTAATTATGATTAAAGCATAATCAAATTTCAGGCTCAGATGTGCTTATAAATAGATAAAAAACTACATTTAATAAATAAATAATAATAATAATAATGATAATAATAATAATTCAGACAAATCCACTTTAATTTCCTGGTAATTTTTCAGAACATTATCTTTTCTCCTGACACTGTCATGGAAAAAAAAGCCTCATATAGGTAGCCTGCTTTTGTAAAGGTAATGCCATGGTTTCACTATAAGAGGAATTGTCTGATCTTTGCAATCTATGTGACCAGACTAAGAATAACAGCAGTTAAATTGCAGCAAAAAAAAAAAAAAAGAAGAGAGAGAAGTGTTTCAGAAATGGGTTAGATCATGCTGCCTTGTTCTTCAGCATGAGCAAGCATAAACCCAACCTCATTAATGTGTATGTGTGGCCGTGCATATCAGACGAGTATAATATGAGCATGATCAGTGATTTACATCACCGATTTGCATTCACAAACATTGCATTCGGTGTTGTATTAAAGGACATGTGGTACATTTATATTACTGAGATTCTTTCTGGGGCGGCACAGTGATGTAGTGGTTAGCATGTCTGCCTCACAACAAGAAGGTCCTCGGTTCGAGTCCCAGGCTTGGGAATTTCTGTGTGGAGTCTCAATGTTCTGCCTGAGCTTGCATGGGCTTCCTCTGTGAGTGTGAATGGTTGTGCGTGTATGCTATTCCTGCGATGGTCTGGTGAGCTGTATGGAGTGTGGCCTGCTTACACCGGGTGTCGGCCAGGATGGGCTCCAGCCTCACCGCGTCCCTAGTAGGTTTAAGAGGTTCGGCAAATGAATGAGTGAGAGTAATTCTTTCTTGGCGGGCACTTAAGATGAACTGAGCGTCGTGTTCAGACGTTGTAAATGAACTGAATACTATAACTGGTATTTATTCATTGTTTTCACTCATCTGCAGAACCGCTTAATCCTACTTAGGGTATGGGGAGACTGGAGCCTATCTCAGCCAACACTGAGCGAAGGTGGGGTACACCCTGAACAGCTCGCCAAACCATCACAGGGCAACACGCACACAACCATTCACACTTATATTCACACCTATCCGCAATTTGGAACAGACAATTAGCCTATTGTGCATGTCTTTGGACTGTGGGATGAAACTGGAGTACCTCAAGGAAACCCACGCAAGCACAGAAAGGATATGCAAACTCCACACAGAAACACCTAAGCCCAGGAATCGAACCCAGGACCTTCTTGCTGTGAAGCAGACATGCTAACCACTACACCACGGCGCCGGCCATGGGTGTATATTGCCTAATTTATTTTCTATACAACGACCGGCGGTGTTTTCAAATTTCAAGTGATATTTGTTGCCGCGTATATCCACTTTGCATGTGATAGCGGTAACGATTTTTCATGCACATCGATAAACTGCAGAACAGCATCTGCAAGACCTTTAAGAACCATTATTCTCATCACAGCTGCCTGGCCAGGAAAGATCTTTAATGTTTAAAGGTTGCAGTGTCTCTTGATTCTTCATATCTAACCTTTAGGAGACATAAACCACATGGAGAGTGTCAAAAACATATACACCCCTGAAAACACACACACACACACACACACACACACACAGAGAGAGAGAGAGAGAGAGAGAGAGAGGATAACTTCATCTGATTCATACAGGTCACACCCCCTGACCTCATATGAGGTAACTGCTCTGTGGTGGACAGCTGGTGAGGCTGCTGCTGAATTGAGCTGTAGTCCCTGTAGGATGACAAATGACAGCTCTTCAGCACAAAAAAATGAACTCAAAAGCATCACTTCACTCCTTAGTGGCCACTTAAGGGAAATGCAGTCGCGAACCGATCACTACAACACATCAATCAGATGGTAAGTCTAATAATTTGCCGCAAACCAAAAAACGACTATACAGAAGCAAATCAATCAGGGTAAGAAAATACTGAAATAAAGCATGATACTATAATTACACCTCAGATATGGTGATAAGAAACCAGAGCCTTAACTATAATCTAAAATCAACAAAGTTATTACTCACTCTCTCACTCACTCACTCACTCTTTTGCTAAATTGTTTATGCCCCTTTCTCACTGACCCAACTTGATTGGCAGAAGTTCCGTGGAACACCGCATAGCAACGTGTGATTGTCGTCGCATGTATCAAAAGTTGCTGCAGAGAACCGTCAGCCTTCTGCAGCCACTCGCGGAAAATTCTAATGTGACACCACCGCCAGCATCATATGACCACCATGAACAACGTGTGAACATTGACAAGCACCAGTGGTGCCATACGATGCTCACAGTGATCATACGTTTTTTTCCACGATATAAAAGGCAGTGAATCTTCAACTCAGCAAAATCATGCCTTTGAAGGGGAGAGGACGAGGACGAGGGAAAAAAAGGTTTTCACCGTGGGGTGTTCCTCCTCGAGATACCGCGGGTATCTGCGTGAAAGTTGGGGAGAAAGTGGTATAAATCCTATTAGGGTCGCGGGGACGGCTGGAGCCTATGAAGTTAGGTTACACCCTGAACAGCTCTCCAGGACATTGCAGTCCCAACACACACAACCACCCACACCTAGGGGCAAACCCATGCAAGCACAGGAAGAACATGCTTCTCCATACAGAAACATCCTTGCCAAGCCCAGGTCTTGAACCCAGAACCTTCTTGCCGTGCAGCTCACATGCTGACCAATATGCCACCATGCCGCCTCCTTTATATGTATTATAATTATTATTATTTTTATTTTTAATATACTGTATTAATCCTGTAAGAGAAATTATTGCCTCTGCATTTAACCCATCCAGCATAAGCACACAGACACACACTTGGAGCAGCCACACATTGGGGGTGCCTGGAGAGCAGTTTGGGGTTAGATACCTTGCTCATCTATGAAGGTGGATGCTGCTGACTCCCCCTACTGCCACACATTTTTCCTGCAGGTTCGGGAATTGAACCAGCGACCTTTGGATCCCAAACCCGCAAATAACTCCATATATAGTATACCACTCCAGAGAAAAACAAAACATCTCAGAACCAGGAAGAACTTCAGACGCAGAAGGAACATTCTCAAGTCCACAAGGAGACCACATGCCCTTTTACCCCGTGATGCCACACCACTCTCCATCCTGTAAGCAGGACATGTTTAGTGATGATCTTTTTCCTTACCAGATTCCTTTAATTAGAAATGCACTGCATCTTGGGGTTGACCTTCACAGCATTATTCCTGGGCTGTTCCTGTAGCGAACGTACACAGCACTGTATGTTCATCAATATGCAGGAGGATAAAAATGTAACACTGATGACTCAGCATACCACATGAGTGTGTGTGCTGTCAGTGGTTAGTGAGTTCTGGAGCACTGCATTTGGACTGACCAACTGAGACAAATAATGAAATAGTATTTTTACTACCCTTCTTTTATGAAGGGTGGCACGGTAGCATAGTGATTAGCACGTCCGCCACACAGCACAAAGGTTCAGGTCCCGGGCTCAGTAAGGTTTGTTTCTGTGTGAACTTTGCATGTTCTCCGAGATAGGCTTAAGCCTACCAGCGACCCCAGTTGGATTAGACGGTTTAGCAAATAAATGAATGTATTTTATGACTCACTCATCTGTCAAACCGCTTAAACCTATTAGGGTCGTGGGGAGGCTGGAGGCTATTTTAGCCAACACTGGGCGAAAGTGGGGTTGCAGGGCCAACACACACACAACCATTCACACTTACACTCTCACCTAGGGGCAAATTGGAACAGCCAACTAGCCTAATGTGCATGTTTTTTTTGGACTGTGGGAGGAAACCGGAGTGGCCAGCTAAGTAAGTGACCATGAAGTGCAATGTGCTGTTCAGCAGAAAAAAGAAAAAAAGGAAGATACAACAATGTCACTGGAATATATTCATTTGGCAGCTCCTACTTAAATGGAGGAGGCTTGGTGCACACTCATAATTCCAATTCTTCCCAAATTTGTTCAGTGCAGCTGAGATCAGAGCTCTGTACACGTCACTCAGGTTCCTCTACACCCACCTTAAAAAATCGTGGTGTGAACATACGCATTCACTCACCTCTTGCATGGCATATATACTGGCATATAAAATGTCATGCGAATACTAAGCAAAATTGTCATTTTAGTTTATTGTAATTAATTGTTATTTAAGCAAAAATAATATTTATTTTAAACAACAAAAATTGTTGTTGTATTATAAGGACTGACATTAGGTTACGTTACGTTACCTGAATGATGTGTTTATGCTAATGCTACTAACGTTACTACTGTCATGACATTACTTACGGGTTTACACTGGGGCATGATATCCACAATCTCCACGATTTGAGAGAATCATGATGAGTGTGGTGGGTTGTGGGATCAAATCGTGATGATCTTGAGGGAACTTGGTGGATTTGTGATGATGTTGAGGGAACTTGGTGGATTTGTGATGATGTTGAGGGAACTTGGTGGATTTGTAATGATGGTGAGGGAACTTGGTGGAATCGTGATGACCTTAAGGGAACTTGGTGGATTTGTGATGATCTTGAGGGAACTGGGTGGATTTTTGATGATATTGAGGGAACTTGGTGGATTCGTGATGATCTTGAGGGAACTTGGTGGAATTGTGATGATCTTGAGGTAACTCGATGGATTCGTAATGATTTTGTGGGAACTTGGGGTAATCATGATGATCTTGAGGGAACTTGGTGGAATCGTGATGATCTTGTGGAAACTTGGTGGATTTGTGACTGTCAAAAATTTTGGGACGATTATCCAACTGTATTACGATTTGATGCCACTCAGGGTAGAACGTGGGAAGCGTGGAATGCACTCATGGACTGCGGACAGACAAACACACACAAACACACACAATTACTTGTTTACCCTGTATATCATAATGCATACTACATAAGGTGATGGGTTTGATTCAAGGGTCTGAGTGACCTTATTTAACTTGATTTTTATTTTTTACTTTATAAATGGACCAATACACAACAATGATTTTAGCCTTTATTATTCCTTACTGAGATGCTGAAGAAACAAATATTCTCCATCTTGTCAAAGAAAAGAAATCCCTTTACCTATTTAACTAATATATAAATTACTGGGGGGGGGCAGCTGGGAGTTGAAGGAAAAATATGTTCATTACCCTGGGTTTACACTGGGGCATGATGTCCACGATCTCCATGATTTGCGAGAATCAAGATGAGTCCGCCCTCCCATGGACCCACCATCTGTAGGAGGGGCTATAGGGGTCGGGCGTTTTGTGAGTTGGGTGGCAGCTAAAGGCATGACCAATCCTCAGCTACTGACTCTGGCTCTTGGGACATGGAATGTCACCTCTCTGGCGGGAAAGGAGACTGAGCTGGTGCGTGAGGTTGAGACATACTGACTATAAAGTCGGACTTACCTCGACACATAGCTTGGGCTCTGGAACCACCCATCTTGAGAGGGGCTGGACCTTATTCCATTCTGGAGTTGCTCATGGAGAGAGGCGGCGATCTGCAGCCCACGCTGTTGCCGATGCAAAATCTCGGGTGTGGGAGGAGTTTGGTGAGGGCCTGGAAAGCGACTATCGGTTGGCCTCGAAAAGGTTCTGGACCACCATCTGACTCCACAGGAGGGGGAAGCAGTTTTACACAAACACTGTTTACAGTGTAAGTGAGGAGTTGCTCACCTTAACAGGGGATGTTGTTGGGAGTTGGAATGAATACTTCAAGGTCCTCTTCAATCCCACCAACTGTGGAGGAGGAAGATTCTGGGGGTTCAGGTGGGGGGTCTGCCCATTGCTGGGGCTGAGGTCGCAGAGGTAGTCAAAAAATCTCATCAGTGGTCGGGCTCCATGGGTGGATGAGATCCACACTAAATGTCTCAGGGCTCTGTATGTTGTAGGACTGTCTTGATTGACACATCTTTGCAACATCACGTGGTCATCGTGGGCCATACCTCTGGATTGGCATAGTCTGGATAGTTCCCCTTTTTAAAAAGGGGGACCGGAGGGTGTGTTCTAACTATCGTGGAACCACACTCCTCAGCCTACCCAAGAAAGTCTATGCAGGAGTACTGGAGAGGAGGATCAGAGCGATAGTTGAACCTCGGATTTAGGAGGAACAATGTGGTTTTTGTCCTGGCTGCAGCACTCTCAACCAGCCCTACACACTCTACAGGATCATGTAGGGGGCATGGAAGCTTGCCCAATCTGTTCACATGTGCTTTCTTGATTTAGAGAAGGCTATCGTCCATGTCCCTGGAGGTGTGCTCCGGGAGTATGGGGTACCGGGCCCATTGTTATGGGCCATTAGGTCTCTGTAGCACTGGAGCCAGAGCTTGGTCTGCATTGGTAACAACAGGTTGTATTTGTTTCTGGTGTGGGTTGGAGTCCGCCAAGGCTGTCCTTTGTTATCGGTTCTGTTCATAATTTTTATGGGCAGAATTTCTAGGCACATCTGAGGTGTTGAGCGGTTCTGGTTTGGTGGCCATTGGATCTCGTCTCTGCTTTTTGCAGATGATGTCCTTTTGGCTTCATCAAACCGGAACCTCCAGCTCTTATTGGAGCAATTCGCAGCTGAGTGCGAAACAGCCGGGATAAGAATCAGTACCTCCAAGTCTAAGGCCATGGTTCTCAAAAGGAAAAGAGTGGACTGCACCCTCCAGGTCTGCAATGAGGTCCTGCCCCAAGTTGAGGTGTTTAAGTATCTTGGGGTCTTGTTCACGAGTGAGGGAAGGATGGAACGGCAGATCGACAGGTGCATTGGTGCAGCGTCTGCTGTAAAGCAGGGCTTGTACTGGTCTGTCGTGGTAAAGATAGAGCTGAGCCAAGGGCAAAGCTCTTAATTTACCAGTCGATCTATGTTCCAACCCTCATCTATGTTCACAAGCTTTGGGTAGTGACCAAAAGAACAAGATCGCAGATACAGATGTCTGAAATGAGCTTCCTTCACAGAATGGCGGGGCTCTCCCTCAGAGATAGGTTGAGAAGCTCAGCCATCCGAGAGGAGCCAGTTGAGGTAGCTTGGGCATCTGATTAGAATGCCTCCCGAACGCCTACCCAGTGTGCTATTTTGGCATTGTCCAACCAGGAAGAGACCCCGGGGTCAACCCAGAACACGCTGGAGGGACTACATCTCTTGGCTGTTCTGAGAACGCCTCAGTGTCCCTTGGAAGAGCTGGAGGAAGTGGCTGGAGAGAGGGACGTCTGGACCTCACTTCTTAGGCTGCTGCCCCCGCGACCTGACCCCGGATCAAGCGTAAGAAGATGATGATGATGATTATGATGATGAGCATGGTGGGTCGTGGGATTAAATTGTGATGATCTTGAGGGAACTTGGCGGATTTGTTATGTTCACACTGATCTTGGCAAAATCTTTGACTGTTTGAAATTTTGCCGTGATTATTATGATGCATTATGGTTTGATGCTTGATGCGATATCATGGGGGATCTTGATGAAGCTCAACTTTTTTGAATCACGGAGATCATGGACGTCAAGCCCCAGTGTAAACCCAAGGTTAGTAGGGCTTAAGTGTCCCAGACGGTTTTTGAGTCACACCACCAGGTGCCACCAGAGGCCTATTTTCTCACTCACTCACTTGCTGAACCACTTACACCTACTAGGGTCACAGGGAGGCTGAAGCCTATCTTAGCCAACATTAGCGAAGGTAGGGTACACTCTGAACAGTTTGCCAGACCAACGCAGGGCTAACAGACACACACAACCTTTCACACTCACACCTTGGGACAATTTGGAACAGCCAGTTAGCCTAATGTGCATGTCTTTGTACTGTAGGAGGAAACCTGTATTCCTAGAGGAAACCCACACAAGCATGAGGGAGAACATGCCAACTACACAGTAACTACACTGTAACTACACAGAAGTCCAGGACTTGAACCCAGGACCTTCCAGCTGTGAGGCAGACATGCCAGCCACTACACTGTGCCACCCTGAGGTCGATTTTAAAATATTTAAAAGTATGAGAATGTGATGTGTTAAAGCATTAAAATATTCTATAGGATAATAAATTGTTTCAACAAACAAACAAACAAATAAACAAACAAACAAATAAATAAATAAATTTGTTTGTTCATAGATTCACTTGT
Organism: Neosilurus mollespiculum; assembly: GCA_030014195.1. NCBI lineage: Eukaryota > Metazoa > Chordata > Actinopteri > Siluriformes > Plotosidae > Neosilurus > Neosilurus mollespiculum. The sequence continues at coordinate 5,118,642 of JAQMYF010000016.1, forward strand.
ATAAAATGTAAGGATTAAATATTTCATCATTATGCAAACTGGAAAAAAAACCTTGTCTCTTTGCATCTGTGTTTAATTGCTGTTTCAATATAGGCTATTTCCATATTTCGTGGTCTTGTAGGCAGCACAGTGGGGAAGAATTGAGCACATCTACCTCACATCAAAAAGGTCCTGGGTTTGAGTCCCAGACTTCTGTGTGAAGTTTGCATGCTCTCCAAATGCTTGTGTGGGTTTTCTCCAAGTACTCCAGTTTCCTTCCTCAGTTTAAAAACATGCTTGTTAGGCTAATTGACTTGCCTATGGGTGTAGTTTTGTGTGTGTGTTGGCCGTGCGACATTCTGGTGAGCAGTTTGTTGGTGTGCCCCGCCTTCGCCTGATGTGAGCTGAGATGGGCTCCAGCCAACCCAGTTCAAGTGGTTAGGCAAAATCAAGTCTTGTCTTATAATTTCACATACAGTCACCAGATTTCGTAAACATGTGGATCGCCTCAAGATGAACAAGTTTGTTTTGTACTTTAAGGAGGTATTTTGGATTTTGTGCGTTCTGACGTGTTACATTTGAAAGTAAATGGTCTAGATGGTTCTTTGGACTCAACATGTTTCTGACGGTAAACTGTAAAGGGTTTTTATATCTAGGATGGGGTTGAAAAGGTGACATGATGAATTTAAATCTCCTGCCTTGCAAATAGAAGTGCGCAATAATTCCATGCTCTGCTTTATACGGCTCAGACTTATATTTTATGGGTTATAATGGTTATGGTGAGGGCAGTGTTCATCTCACAAGCAAGAAGATCCCAGGTTTGAGTCCTGAGCTCAGAGAGGGCATTTCTGTGTGGAGTTTCTGTGTGCATGTTGTTTTTGTGTTTGTGTGGGTTTCCTCCAAGTATTCCGGTTTCTTCCCACAGCCCAAAGACATGCACATTAGGCTAATTGCTCCAAATTGTCCCTAGGTGTCAGTGTGAAAGGATGTGTGTGTCTACTGGTGAGTCCGAGAGTCCTGGACTTGAGTGTTCTGTGTGGTCAGATTGCATGTTGGCATGTTTATGGGTTTCCTTCTACTGTCCAAAGACATGCACGTATGTGTTGGCCCTGCAATGGACGGGCGAGCCGTTCAGGGTGTGCCTCACCTTTGCCTAGTGTCAGCTGAGATATGGCTCCAGCCTCCCTGCAACCCTAATATTTAGGATTAAGTAGTTCAGCAAATGAGTGAGGGTTATGATGATATCTACATGACTAGAGTGACACTTTGGTATGGTGCCACCATCTGGCCACAAAGAGAATGACATCCACTCATCTGGATTATAGTCCTCCTCAAGGGTTGTGCTTTAGTTATTGGTTATGATGGTTGTAATGATAACTCCATGCTGCCCAGTGTGAATCTGTTATAGCACCACCATCTGGTGACAGGAAGAGTGGCTTTTTCACTCATTTTGGATACACTGCTCTTAGACAGTATTGGTTATGAAGGTTTTGATGATGTCTACATGCCCAGAGTGATACTCTGGCATAGCGTTCCTTTCTGACAGCAAAAACAATGGCTTGTTCAACAATTTCTTCTTACCAAGAAGCTTATTCTTATTGTCATGCTGTTAACCTTGTGATGATACAAGAGGTGTAAGGGCTCATTTGTGGCTTTAGTCTTATTGCTTTGTTTATCATGGTTTAAATTATACTGGTCATTTATTTGATTAAAAAAAAATTTACCTTTAAAATTACATTTAAAGTGTAAAAAAGTTGTGTTGTAGGTATGTGAGCACAATGTTATATTTTCAGGGTTGGTGTGGCCCGTGGCCATGTTGGGGTTATGGGGTTATATTAATACCCACCATTTTAGTCCTATCAAAAGATATTACATTAGGCCCAATATAGTGGTTATTTATATATAATTTGGTGGATCCTCTAACACAAAATAAATTGAGGTGATGGACACTTGACCATAACACTCTTATGTGTTTCTTGATGGTTGAACTCTAGGCCTCATTCTTCTTTGCTGTTATAAAAATTTTCCCTCTTCTGGGAAGGCTGCCCCGTAGATTTTGGAGTGTGCATGTGGGGATTTGTGATCATTCATCCACAAGAGGATTATTAAGGTCAAGCACTGATGTCAGGCGGGGACACCTGGGGTAGATGGCATTCTAGCTCATCCCAAACGTGTTCAGTTCTCCCACTCCAACCTTGGCACGAAATGTCTTCATGGAGCTCACTGTGTGCACAGGGATTTTGTCCATATAATGTATCATAGCATCTCTTGATTCTGCCCTGGCTAGAATGCAGTGGAAGCTGGCCTACGTCATAAAATCTGTCCATCATGTAACTTATATGTAAATTCTTATGTATGCTCAGTTAAAGTTATAGCCGGATCCCCAAACCCCAGTTTTGACCAAACACCCTAAGATGGTTTCATTAAAAGTCCAGAAGTACATTTTCTTTATTGTAGTCCTTCCAGAAGAGTAGAATAGTGTGGTTATTTTACCTCATTTTACAATTAATCTTGAGCATTGATTCGCTCTGTTGTTAAATCTGAGTCTCTTGCCATAGTGCACAGCTAGCTAACTTTACTAAATAAAAAAAAGAAAATAGTAAACTCACTCCCTCACCTAATTGCCTATCTCAGCCAACACTGGATGAAGGTGGGGTACATCCTGAACAGCTTGCCAATCTACTGCAGGGCAACTCACACTCACACCATCAGGCAATTTGGAACAGTCAATAAGCCTAAAGTGCATGTTTTTGGACTATGGGAGGAAACTGGATTGCACAGAGAAAATCCATGCAAGCACAAAAGAACATGCAAACTCCACACAGAAACGCTCGAGCCTGGGACTTGAACTCAGGACCTGAACAAATTTATGAAGGCCATATTTTGTCTTTATTTAGAGTAGAATATATACAAATGAAAACAGTGGGCTTTGTCTCTAGTAAAACCAAACTACAAGCAGCAGTTAAGTGGTCAAGATCCATGACCAACTAAATTTTAAGAATTCTTTGATGCTGCTGTCAAATGGATGGATGGATTATATGAGCATAAGGTGTTCAGTGAAGCTGAGGTGTTGGCTTCCTCTCGGGACTGAGGCACTGACATGGGGGAGCAGGTTTTGGCCCCTTAATTCCAACGGCTGGAAATCTTACTACTATTTATGAAGACTTGTAGACGATTATGTGCTTCTATCTTTGGCAACAATTTAGAAAAGATCCATATACAGTTGTGTATTTCAGGTGTCTGCATACTTTTCGGCTACATAGTGAAGGTTAAACCATTTTTCAGTGCTTAATTTCCTTCATTTTCCTTTACTTTTATGTTATTAGTGTTAAATAGCACCGCAACTGCGGAATCACTCATCTGGACAAGGAAAAAATGTTTCCATTGAATAAACAGTTGATATTCAGGTACTACTGAATAATTGTTTGTGTAAATACTTTACAAGGAGCAATTCAGCAAGCAAACATCCATCCATCCATCTATCCATTTGCTGAAATGCTTAATCTTAGTTAATCCTAAAAGGAGGCTGGAGCCTATCTCAGCCAACTCTGGGCGAAGGCAGGGTCCACATTGAATAGCTCACCAGTCCATCGCAGGGCAACAAACACACAACTATTTACACTCACTTGGGGCAATTTGGAACAGCCAGTTAGTCTAAAGTGCATGGCTTTGGACTGTTGGAGGAAACTCCACACAAAAGCCTCCTTGCCAAGCCCGGGACTCAAACCCAGGACCTTCTTACTGTGAAGTGACACTACCATGGTGCTCAGCAGGCATATAAAAAATAAATAAACATTTTATCAAACCAATAATATTTAATGGTTTAAATTATATTTCATTTACTTATTCATCTGACGTCAAACATTTTTCTTAATTTCCTTTCACTTACCACTGAAGGTATTTTCTATCGGCACAATAAATATTACTCATCACGTCCAGCAGATGGCAGTAAGAACCTAAGGAACCAGATAAGGTGTTTCATTTCATGTCATCATGTCATGTCATTTTCTGAACCGCTTAATCCTAATTAGGGTCGCGGGGAGGCTGGCGCCCATCTCAGC
>JAQMYF010000016.1:5132155-5143993 GCA_030014195.1 Neosilurus mollespiculum
CGGTGAACAGTCTAGAACTCAAACGTGGCTGCCTCCATGGTGGAAAAGTAACAGTTCACAACTCCGAGAGAAGAACAGAGGCCGGTGGGGGGGGGGGACAGGGTAAAGGGGACCAGCAGGTTTATGTGCTTTGAAAATAAACAATAGAACACATATCAGAATAGTTATTTTTTTAATATTATAGAAAAATATGATTTTTTTTTTGATTGTTTAGATAATTTTAAATTCATACATTCCAAAAATAAATTCAAACTGCAAAACGCGGCTGTTGTGACTCATGACGTCACGCGGCGCGCGCGGTCCCGCGAGGACTGGATGCAGTTGTCATCACCAGCAGTAACAGAATGTTTGAGTTTATTTCTTTAAAATTTAAATTTATATTTAGTTTAGATAGACATAGGTTTAGAAGCACGAGGACTCAATTATATAAAATATTTATTATATTATATTAATTGTATGATATTCTTATATTATTATTTAATTATATTATATTATTATTTTATTATATTAATTATAATTTAATATATTATTTTATTATATTATATTATATTATATCACATTATATTTAACAGTGATCCGATGTAAATATCGGTGAATAATCCATTACATATTTTTTTTACTGAGCCTCCAGGAAATTGAAGGTTCTCATGACCTTCCCTGTGCATTAAAGTTTTAACTACGTCATCATCTTCCTCTTATGGTGTTGCATAATGTGTTTACAGGTGCAGTGTAAGGCGGCAGATTTTTCCTTTCTGCGCCTCTTCTCAGTCTGTTCACCGACTACATTTCTACCAGAGAGAATTTAAAGTTAAAGTGTTAAAGACTGAAACAGAAATCAGCACTTAACAGTGTAATACTGAGGCCCTGTGCGCTGCTTTTTTTTTTTTGCATTGATAAGAAAATCATAATTGTTATGCATTCAACAATTTCAAAGTGTAAACAAATCACACTGCGGTGCTGCGTCTACATTTCGGAGAAGCGGGTTCGCGCTTACAAGCGTGCGCGTGCACGGCAAGAGGCACGGCCTCATTATTAGGGAACCTCATGTTGCTTTCAGTCATTTACTATAGGTGGCACCCTCGCCCTATACCAACTGGGATTGGTTCCATCTCACCCCCACCCTCAATCAATCAGTGCTAAAGAATATGAAGGAATGAACTGCACTTTGATTTCAGCTTACTATGTGCGGTTTCATCCAAAAAAAATAAATAAATACATAAATAATTCTCTTCTGAAAATGTAATCATCTTTCTCCTCATGTCTCATTTCTTTTCTTCCTCCGTGTCTGTGTGCTTCCCTTCTCTTATCCCCCCTCTCTCTTTTTAATTTTCTTACATACGACTGTCTTTATATCACAGAACAAAACACTAGACTAGTCAGAAAACCTGCACGGGACTCGAACCCAGGACCTTCTCACCGTGAGGCAGAACTGACAACCACTACACCATCATGTCACCCACTGAACAGACCATCAGCAGCAATCTTCCCTGGAGAATCTTCTCAGCTCCTGAAAGAACTAATAACACTGGGTTTCTCTGGGTTCAGGTTCAAGAGGTTGCAGGTTCAAACCCAGAGCCCTGATTGCTTAGAGGTGACAGCACTGACTTGCATGTGAATATTTATTTGATTGTTTGCCTGCAGTGAGTCGTTTAACTTGTTTCTGGATTAATTCTGTAATTAAAAGGCACCAAAAAAAAATCCTTTTTTATTATTAATGTCACGTATAATGTCCATATTCACACATTCCTTTAATGCACAATAAGAATCAGTGCTAAACTTGGAACAGAACGCGCATGCGCACTTCTCCCTCTCCCCCCCCCTCCCCCTCCTCTGAGCAACAGAGCAGCAGCAAAGATGGCTGCCCCCAGTAACGCTGAGGGCTCTCCTGAGAGGTCGGTGCCGCTGAAGACGCCGAAAACCGAGCTCCCATCTCCCGAATCGGACGAGTTGAGTGATGGCAACCAGTACCACTCCGACCCATCGGCTCCCAGCAGATTCTCCTCTCTGAATGTATCCATATCAGCGCTGGGGACCGGAGGCGGCCCGGCCTCTGCCTCCAACAACAACAACAGCAGCAGCAGCGTCGCTGGCGGCGGCTTCACGGTGTGTCGCGGCATGTCATGGACTCCATCTGAGACCAACGCTCTTATCGCCGTGTGGGGTAACGAACGACTCGCCGAGGCTCGTATGCAGCAGCTGGAAGTTGCAGGGACGGTATTTTCCGGCAAGGCGCCCGGACCCGCCATGTATGAGAGGGTTTCCAGAGCCTTGTCAGAGCTCGGGTATGACAGGACTCCGTCTCAGTGCAGGGAGAGGATGAAGGTAATGTCACACAGACCGAGGATCCCAGCAGCACTCAGGGTTTAGGGTAAAACAGGAGCCACACCTTCAACAGAATATCACCACCATCATCATCATCATCAGCATCATCATCATCATCATCATCATCATCTGCCAAACCGCTTGTTTCAGCCAGGGTCGCTGAGCTGACATTGGGTGAAGGCGGGGTACACCCTGAACCGCTTGTTTCAGCCAGGGTCGCTGAGCTGACATTGGGTGAAGGCGGGGTACACCCTGAACCGCTTGGCCAAAACACACGCACACTTGCGCACCACTATTTACACTCACACCTGGGGCAATCTGGAACAGTCGTTCAGCCTAATGTGCATGTTTTTGGACTGTAGGAGGAAACCAGAGTACCCAGAGGAAACCCACGCAAGCAGGAGGAGAACATGCAAACTCCACACACATACTCCCGAGCCAGGGACTCGAACCCAGGACCTTCTTGCTGTGAGGCAGACATGCTCACCACTACCTCGCTGTGCCACCCTTAACCGAAATATAGGACAGTATATTTGCTACCACGCTGGTGATGGTGTCAAAGCCTAAATAAAGGGTATATTATCATGTGGCATATTGTTTATTGTTTATAATTATCAATTATTGATTTATTAATCAGTGGTGGAATGGGGATAAACCTGTGCTATCATCATCATCATCATAATAAGAATAGGTCTTGACTGGATTTCAGTAGGCGGCATGGTGGAGTAGTGGTTTGCATTTCCTCCTTACAGCAAGGAGGGTGTGGGTTTGAGTCCCGGGCTCGGATATTTCTATGTGCGGTTTGCATGCTCTCCGTGGGCTTGTGCGGGTTTCCTCCACAGTCCACATTAGCTAAAGCTGTGTTCAGCCAGAAAGCAACAGGCGAGCATGCAAAGTCAATGATCGTGCGATGAAAGGCGAACATTTTTTCAAGTGACACAGAGTGGGTGGGCGCAGAGCTCAGCTGAGCTGAACTTTTACGCGATGCAAGTCGAGCGATTACCAATCAGAGCTTTTAGACACTGCTTATTGACAGATACTTCTGAACACTGAGTTCGCCATAACGTTTCCATGTGGAAACCGTAAACATCTAAAGAGTTTAAATGTCCCACTCATATCAACATGGAGGAGCTGCTTATTATTGCAGTGTGTAAATATCCTGTACTTCATGACTGCATACAGAAGTATACTATAGATAATAACCTGATACTTGATGCCTGGGTCCACGTTTCTGAAAGAGTCCGCATTTCCTGTGAGTTTAGATTCATATAAGTTTATTTAGAGCTGCAGTGTACATTATGTGGGCTAGCTGGTTAATTAGACCACTTAATGGTTAATTAGAATTTTTTTTCCTACTGACTCATGTTAACGGCAAAATTTTTACAAAAATAAATAAATCAGTAGATAAAAAACTGTGTACAGCTCAGAATAAAGTACCGCTGAAAGTGTACTCGGTCTAAATGGAGCTCCTGGGCTTGCATCATTGGGTGAACCCAGCAGGAGCAGTGACATCATTAGTGCTCTTTTTTTTCCTCTCAAATAGAGAGTGGTGATGGCGAGGAGATCTACATATCCCGGTTTAATGTTCTAGAGTCTTCGTTCTATACTGGCTGTGTGATGATGATAATAATAATAATAGTAATCTTTATATGATCATTCGTGTTAAAATAAATTCAAATAATATAAGGTAATGATAATAAAGGCTCTCGTGGACCTGTTGTAGTGTAGCGTGGTGCTGCTCACAGTTTCACTCGGAAAGATTTTCAAAAGGGAAACTTGTGAAGGAGTTACCTAGGCAACTAGAGCGGAGTGGTGAAGCGATTCGCGTGTCACTTCCTATGTGAACCCGGTGAAATCAGTTGCTCCATCTTGCCCCTAGGTCTGAATGTGAGTGTGTCTGTTGGCCCTGCGATGGGCTGGCATCTGTCCAAGGTGCACGCCTAGTAGGATTAAACAGATTGGCTACTTGATGGATGAATGATCTAGTTTAAAGCAACAACAGAAATTTGGGGGACAAGTTTCCCCCCCTCAGAAACAGCCCCCGTTTTGTGTGCACTCTTTGTTTAGTACAATAATGGTTTCCGAATTTAATAGGTGCCAATAATTAAAGAGGGTGCGATGTACTAGTATGATCAGTGCTGGTAATTGAACTGTCCTATAATAAGGAATGTTGGCTTGGTTGTTTATAGACACTACGGCGATGCTACAGCCGTGTGAAGGAGCATGGGATTGGGAAGAGGAAGAGCAGTTACTCCATTGAGCAACTGGAGAAGGTGTTCGGTCAGGGTGGCTGGGACTCACAAAGCTGCCAGCCTGTACTGATTAATAGCAGTGGTCTCTATCAGGAGATGGAGTCAGACAGCAGTACGATGGAGGACTACCCTCAGGAGGACTGGTGCAGCCAGGAGCTTTCTGTTGCTTTCCAGGAGGGTGAGATAGAAGCTGGTAAGTAAACTGTAATCTGTGCACTTTGTTAGATAAGCTGAAAATACGCTTTGCTGCTCAGCTTGAGGAGTGTGTGTGTGTGCAGAGTTGCAGAAAATACAGAATAACTCAGACCATAAAGTGAGGCTGACTGACACCAACAAGCAGTGGGGTCTGATCTATTTTACAGTTTTGCATTCAGAGTTCACATTTTCAAATTTCGAATCACTCAATAGCCACGTTTGAATAAAAAGGAACCCCTGCTAATCCATTCAGTTCAGTCATATTGCAGCAGGACAATGCAGTAGGTCATGCAACTACAGATAAAAGCCTCGGGTAATGTTCTCAGTGAAATTGTTAGAAACGTTCTTTCGTTCGTTTGCCGGACCGATTAATCCCACTAGGGTCGCGGAGGAGCTTGAGCCTATCTCATCCGACTCTGGTCGAAGGCAGGGTACACCCTGAACAGCTCACCAGTCCATTGCAGAGCCAACACACACTCATTCACACTGTCTCCTAGGGGCAATTTGGAACACCTAATGTGCATGACTTTGGGCTGTGGGAGGAAACTGGAGTACCCAGAGGAAACCCACACAAGCACACGGGAGAACATGCAAACTTGACACGGAAACACCTTTGCTAAGTCTGACACTCGAACCCAGATGTTTCTTGCTGTGAGGTGTCTGTACAGTGACAGCTGAGATAGGCTCCATCCTTCCACGTCCCTAATATTGGTGTGTGTGTGTGTGTGTGTGTGGGTAGGTGGGTGGGTGGTGTAAATAGACAGCAAAAGGTTTTGCTATCAGTGGCTTCAGTAGTCTATTGCAGTCTACATAACAATAGTGACTGGAGAGGTTTTATATTAGTGTTAGTTTTGTTGGTCTTGTAAATGACGTATCAACTGGGCGATATGACAGTATAATATTGTAATAAACTCCCACAATGCCATGTCTTTTTTTATTTATCTACTTTTTTATTAAGAAAAAAAATGAATGTACAGGTTTTTTTATGTTTATTTAAAGCCAAACTCTGGAGCTATATTGTAAAGCCATGAGCGTGATTTTGTTGTTGCGTCTATGCTCACATGCCCCACACAGGCACCCCATTATATTGCAAGCACGCATGCCACCGCCGTCAGCGCTAAGTGCACTTGCACTTTGCCACTTATATTCTTACTTTATGCATGCATGTCTCTGTAAACTTACACATGCAGACATTGTAAGGCGCTACAATGTGTGGTACCACTGCTCTGAGTTTGGCTACGTTCACACTCCAAGCTCAAGTGGCCTGAATCTGATTTTTTCCCACCGTATGTGACCCATATTTGATTTTTTTTCATGCCAGTGTGAACACCAAAAAACACATCAAACCCAATGTTTTCAAATGCGGTAATGCGACCTGTATTGGAATTCAATGCGACCTTGACGTCACTCTCGGTTGACATTCGTCTTAATTATGGGATGGCGGGAGCCCCCAAAGACAAAAAGCATACATCCATACAGACTTCTCTACAGAGGTAGCAGCTGTTGCTCCAAAAAAAGCCACAGCACAGTTTCGGCTCTCTTTCTCTTCATTCTTCTCCTCCTCGTCATCTGCTGACACATTTTTCTGCCTCGACTGCATAACTTTAAAATAAAACTGTCAACACTGACATCTCTCAACTCCACGTTTGTCATCGACTTCTGTGTATTTTCACTTCCGTAAACACCGTGCTACATCAGACTCATGTGTTTCTATTGCACACGCGGGCCACATTGGGCCTTAAACTGCTCACACTGCAGTCTCTTATCGGTCACATCTCTAAAATATTGTGAACAGCCACTCGAAAATCGGATTCAGGCCACTTGGCTTGCAGTGTGAACGTAGTGTGTGTGTGCTCACTGTTTACGTGTGTGTGCTCACTTTGGATGGGTTTAATGCAGAAGCAATAATTTCCCTTGCAGGATTAATACAGTATATCAGAAAAGAAATAAATAAATATTTGTATTTTATTTATTTCTTGCATGTCTTAAATGAAATGTAAAAGCAGTGTCTAAAAATATTTTTGGTGGTCCGATATAAATCTATTTAACAGTGTTTTTGTTTTATTTATTTTAATGCAGCTCTATTGCTGGGACTTTTTCACAAACCTGTGTGTCATGATGACCTATCTTAAAGAGTCATGAAATGATTTTTTTGTACAGCCTACCACTTTCAACTATAAAAGCCAAACAACTCAAATTAAAACCACACAAAAATGTTCTTCACAGAGGAAATCCAACTTCCAAAGAGCAGAGTTCTACAGATAAGACCAGAGGCTTCTGAGCATACCCAGTAAGTAGTAATTAGCGTAATTCCTCTACAATCAGTATATTATTTATTTATGTATGTATGTATGTATGTATGTATGTATGTATGTATGTATGTATGTATGTATGTATTTATTTATTTATTTATTTATTTATTTATTTAAAATCTATTTATTTATTTATTTATCCAATGTCCATGGTGAATAAGTCGGCTTGTACAGGGCGACCCAATAAAACCTTCCACATTTCAAAGGTAGATGAATAAAAAATTGTGAAAGATAATCATATTATTATTTTCACACATGAAACTTCGTTCATTACAGTTTTTATTTATCATGTATTAAAGATGATCCTCCTAATGTTGGCCGTCATTGTCCATACACTCTTGGAGGTTATTTCTGAAGGCTGTCACGACTTGATGGGTCATGTCGGGTGGAACAGCAGTGATCTGCTGAATAGTAACCTTAAGGGTTTCAAGAGTTTGGGGGATGACAAGCATACACTCATGATTTAAGATAGCATCACAGAAAAAAACACTAGTGGCGAGGTCAGGGGAACGGGCCGCCACCCGACATCACTACACAACACACGAGATGCCGTAGCTCCATCTTGCTGTGTGCTCCTGACCATGCCATGTTCGTGACTAAGGACAGATGGGGCTGGGCTACCAACAGACCTTAGAATGTGGGTGGTTTTCTGGGTCACCCAGTAGAAGGATACCAAGAAATATTTGATGGCTTTTCACCAATCGCTCGCTCACTCACTCACTCACTCACTCCTTTGTCGAACGACTTAATTCTGCTTATCTCAGCCAACACTGGGCGAAGGCGGGGTAAACCCTGAACAGCTCACCAGACCATCTCAGCAACACACACAACCATTCACGCTTAAACTCAAGGGCAATTTAGAACAGCCAATTACCTTAATGTGCATGTCTTTGGACTGTGTGAGGAAACCCACGCATGCACGGGAAGAACATACAAACTCCACACAGAAACACCCTCACCGAGCCCGGGACTCAATCTCAGGACACACTCACTCACTCATTTGCCAAACTGCTTAACTCCTATTAGGGGTGCAGGGATCTGGAACCTATCTAAGCCAACTCTGAGTGGGGGGGGTACAGCTTGCCAGTCCATTGCAGGGCCAACCCACACAACTATTTATACTTAGAATCACACCTATGAGAAATTTGGAATAGTGATTTAGTCTAATGTTCATGTCTTCGGACTGTGGGAGAAGGTACCCAGAGGAAATCCACGTAAGCACGGTAGGAACATGCAAACTTGGGAGCCTGGGACTCGAATCCAGGACCTTCTTCAGTGTCATCCTTTCCACCAATCAGAACTTAGAAAATATTTTTAATGAATAGGGTGTTGTTTGATAAAACCTCGAGTGGAATAATTTTCCATATCATACTCATACTAAATGCTTTTCAGTATATACTACACTGAAACAGCACGATCTGATTGGTCTGCTATCAGGGGACTTAAAAGACATTATCCTGAGTGAATAATGCTTGAATCAAAGTGATTGACATTAACGGTTTTTCACAGTCACTTGGAGCAAGCAGCGTGTAACTTCTCACTGGATCCAGTCCCTTCCACAGTACTCCAGACAATCGCTCAAGACCTCCTCCCCTTTACCTCCCAGCCATCAATAACTCCATATCATCTGGTCATGTACCAACAGCATTGAAAAGAACCTGGGTTCTACCCATCTTAAAGAAACCCTCTCTGGATCCATCAGACATCAGCAACTACAGACTGGTATCACTTCTTTCTTTCCTTTCTAAACTTCTTGAATGCACTATTTATAACTAAACGTCTTTCTATCTTTTGCAGAATAACCTCCTTGACCCTAATCAATCTGGCTTCAAAGCAGCACATTCCACAGAGACAGCACTCTTTGGCTGTCACAGAGAAGCTACATGCTGCAAGATCAGCCAAGATGTCATCGGTCCTCATCCTCCTCGACCTTTCAGCAGCATTTTACACGGTCAACCACAAGACTCTCTTAGTTTGCTTCCTACCTGGAAGGTCACTCATATCAGGTTACATGGAGGGGATCCACATCTTCTTCATGCCGACTTTCCACTGGCATTACCCAGGGCTCAGTTCTTGGTCCACTTCTATTCTCTCTTTGTACTAGATCCCTCGTTGATGTCATATTCTCACATGGATTCTCATACCACTGCTATGCAGTTGACACTCAACTTTTTCCCTCTTTTCCTCCCACAGACACTCATGGTTCTGCCCGGATCTCTGCATGTCAAGTATTTCCTCATTGATGGCAATTCACCAGCTGAAGCCTAATCCCAGCAAGGCTGAATTGCTGTTCGTCCCAGCTGACTCATCCCCACATCAAGATCTTGCAATCTCCTTGGATAACTCTGTGATCTCTCCTTCAGTCACTGCTCAAAGCCTTGGAGTAACCATGGACAACTGCCTGTCCTTCTCTTCTTATATCACTAATCTTTCTTGATCATGTTGATTTCGCCTCTTTAACATCCAAAGGATTCGTCCATTTCTTTCCACTGAGGTCACTCAGATACTTGTTCAGTCCCTTGTCATTTCAAGACTAGACTCCTGCAACTCACTCCTGGCAGGTCTGCCTTTGAGCGCAATTCGACCTCTGCCACTGATCCAGAATGCAGCTGCACGGCTTGTTTTCAAACTTCCCAAATTTTCCCACACAACTCCACTGCTACGATCTCCCCATTGGCTTCCTGTAGCTGCTCGCATTAGATTTAAAACACTAATGCTTTCCTACAAAGCCAAAAATGGACCTGCACCCTCCTACCTCAAAGCACTTATCACACCCCGCACTGCAACGAGTTCTATAAGATCCTCTAGCCCTGCTAGACTGGTCCCTCCTTCTACCAGGGGACAAGGGAAAAATGCATCTAAACTCTTCTCTGTTCTGGCTTCAAACGATGGCTGAACACCTACCTTTTTCGGCAGTACTTAGATTAGCACTATGTGTTACACACACACGCACAAAAGCAAAAAAACCCACACACACAGCACCCACCCACTGAGTTTGACTGACGGTATACTTATACTGGTTCGTCAGGACACAGACTAAGAATATACTTCTGTAAGTTGCTCTGGATAAGAGCGTCTGCTAAATGCTGTAAATGTATTTTATATGTCAGATAGCTGGATAATGATGCTCTTTTTTTTTGTTTTTTGTTTATCTTTTAAAGCCCACATCATGCTGTGATTCCCTGCAGGCGTCAGGAAGTGATGCAGAACGTGATACGCATCCTGGAATCAGTAGACGTCAAATGGGAGCACTTCCAGACGTGGACAGAATTCTCACGCTTGCACCTCTCCAACAAGCTGGCCATCTTTGGTGTGGGCTATAACACACGGTGGCGAGAAGAAATCCGCTACCACTACGCCGAGATCAGCTCCCAGGTGCCTCTCGGGAAGCGACTACGTGAGTACTTCAACCCAGAGAAGTCAGAGGGCAGGGAGATCATGACTAAGGTGCAGAAGATGAACTGGAAGAATGTGTATTATAAATTTCTGGACATCACGATTAGTGAAGCACGCTGCTTGGAGCTCCATATGGAGGTGGATTGGATTTCTATAGCGAAAACAAGCGCTTCGGGTTACAGCAATGGATCACAGTACCTGCTTCCAGGTGGCATTCCAAAAACCTATGGCCTCTACGCTATTGGCTATGTGGAGGAGGAAGAAACTTGTAACTCTAGCTCAGAAAACAGTGGTTCTTTAGCTGGTGAACAAGAAAGAGAACTTGTGGAGACTCAGAATAAGCAAAGAAGGACGTCATCCAAAGTAACGTACTGCTACCTCGGCATAGCGGAAGATCGCACACTTCAGCAATGCCTCTTCCAGCACTTTCAGACTTCGGGGAAGTGTTGTAGTCGTCCAGACTCCGCCATCACTAGGTTCCTGCAGGAAAACTGCTCCAGAGATGTGGGCTCCTCTTCTGTGTTCATTAAATTTATTGAAGTGGAGCTGGACTTTCTCTCGGCTGGATCTTTGGTGGAATGTTTAGAAACAGCAGTGGGATATGCCTTGAAGTTCAACGAGAAGGACGTGTTGTGATTTGTGGATTTGTACAACTGTATTGTAGAGATCTCGACACAGGTCTATGGAAGCTTTCTAGGGCTACCTACGGTTATTGTTGCAAGCATGTGTGCCAAGGGGTTGGGGGTTGGTGTTGGTGTTGAATTTCTGAGAAAAATATTGAGAAATGACTTCTGAGTTTAAAGTCTTAAACAGCAACATTTCTTCAAAGTATCAATGCTATTTATGATGTGCTGAATAAGTGCTTCATACGCGCAATCATATTCTCCATTTTGACATTTCTGGCTTTAATCTCATTTCCCACGTTAATCTTAGAAGTGATTTTTGACTTTTTTTTCCTCCGAAATTCTCCCTTGAAACTCAGAAAACCAACAACCCTCCTCACCCCACCCATAGGTGGCCCTAGTACGCTTCTGTACAGCTCAGCTTTCAATCTAGATTTTTCAGCCTACAGAGAATAATCCTAGAGCATAGGTGTCAAACTCAAGGCCCGCCAAATCATTTTATGTGGCCCACAAGACTTTTCAAAGATTATGATTATCATACATTCTTTGAATCAACCATTACTATGAAAGCCAATTCATCATCCTTCCACTAGGTGGCAGCAGCCTATTTCAAGTATGCCAGCTTGTCATGGTTGATTCTATGGTTGCCCTTTTAGAATAGATGCTCAGTGATTATTCGGCCCTCGATCACCTTTAAATTTAGTGATGTGGCCCTCAGTGAAAATGAGTTTGACACCC
>JAQMYF010000016.1:5160068-5170417 GCA_030014195.1 Neosilurus mollespiculum
TAATAATAATAATAATAATAAGAAGAAGAAGAAGAAGAAGAAGAAGAACAACAACAACAACAACAAGAAGAAGAAGAAGAAGAAGAACAATAATAATAATAATAATAATAATGATAATTATAAAAATAATGATAATAAAAAATAATAATACTTATAATAATTATAATAATAAAAATAATAACGACAATAATAATAATAATTATAAGAATAAGAATAAGAAGAAGAAGAAGAATAACAACAACAGCAACAACAACAACAATAATAATAAGAAGAGAAAGAAGAAGAGGAAGAAGAAAAATAGAAATAATAAAAAGTCTTCTTATTATTATCTTATTATTGTCCTGTAGAAACGTTACCTGTAGAAGAGGCAGTGTTAATGACGTCATATATGTATGGGCGTGGCTACTGTACGCAGGTGCAGCTTTTCTCTGGACCACCGAGGTAAAGTAACGTTCACACCGGATCCTCTCTTATCAGCTCTGCTATAACGTGTCACAAGTCATTTCGAGGTCGAAGTGCAGGTTGAAAAAAACACTCGAGCTTTCAGGAGCTGCAGTCGGTTTGTTTGCGAGCGCGTGGAGAATAAGCGGAGTCGCGTCTGGACTTTAGCGCGGAGTCCTTGTTTTCAGCTCGCGCTCTCTACGCTCAGAACGGGCGCGGGTCCAGTGCGTGTTATTCCCCGAGAGAAACTCACAGCAGAGGGTCACGGAGAGCCGCGTACGTGTCGATCCCAGGCCTGAAAGGAGCGAGACACGGAAAGAGAGAAAGAGGACAAGAGGAGGAATGGAAAGCCGAACTTGGGTGAAACTTGACCCGGTGCTGTGCGTTCTGACGCTGCTGTGCCTTTCCCCAGGTAGGTGTTACCTTAAACAACAACAACAACAATAAAAACAAAACAAAACAAAAAAAATAACAAATAAATCAATCTGAAGATTTTACAGTGAGAGGCTGAATACACTCCTATTAGTCAGATGGAATAAAGAAGAACAGTTCATTATGATTAGAATAATAATAATAGTCATCATCATCATCATCATCATCATAGTACTTTAAAGGGGTTTAACTGACCTGGTATATAAATACTCAACCATCTAATCTCACAAAAGGTACTAACATGTAGTGTTCCTTATCACTGGGGTGGTACACCACATGTACACCTTTTGTATGTTTAGTATCTTTTATGTGTTTAAAGCTGTACAGTGGTCCAGTTTTCTAAAGGCACATCATAGCCATGTTTTCATGAAAAACACATATTATAGAAATTGCACTGATCCAATACCAAAGATCTTTACTGAGCAGTAAAACATGGCGAAATCAGATGTGGGATAAAAATATTAAGCTGATCATGTAATATTTACATTATATATATATATATATATATAGATAGATAGATAGATAGATAGATATATATTCATTCTTTTATTTATTTTCTGAACCGTTTAATCCTAATTAGGGTTGCCCATCTTGGCCGACTCTGGGCGTGGGCAGAGTACACCCTGGACAGCTTGCCAGGCCACCGCAGGGCATATATATATATGAATATATATATATTGTAATTATTATTATTATTATTTCTATAAAATGCATATGTTTATGCCTAGAAGGTTCTGCTGGGTTTGAGTCCCAGATACGTGAATGTGAAGGGTTGTGTGTTTGTTGGCTCTACATGTGGATTGACGAGCTGTTCAGTGTGTACCCCGCCTTTCCCCAAGCCGGCTGAGACCCACAGCCTTAGTAGGATTCGTCAGATGAATGAATAAATAAATGAATGAATATGTGTTTGTGATTTCTGTGCAAACACATTTACAATAATAAGAAATATGATTTTTGTTTATTGCCAGGTCTGTATATTTTTATCTGTATGTTTTTTAAATGTAGCAGCATTTGTGGTGGCCCGGTGGTAAAGTGCTGGATTATTGATCCCAAGGTTGGGGGTTCAAGCCCCACTATCTCCGCATTGTCACTGCTGTCCCCTCAGTGCAGCTAACTGGGTTATTAAAGGCCGGCCATGTCTCTCACTGTCTGTGGTGAGAGGAGTGTAAAAGAACCATTGCTGACTTTCGTAAAAAGTAGGCTGCATCGTGTCAGCGTGTTTGTGCCCTGCGATGGCTTGGCGAGCTGTCCAGGGTGTACTCGCCCAGAGTCGGCTGAGATGGGTGCCAGCCTCCCCGCGACCCTAATTAGGATTAAGCGGTTCAGAGAATGAACGATGAATGGTACTGATATCAGCTCTTGGTTTTGGTATCAGAAAATAAAACATGATGTTTATCCCTCGGTGTCTAGCAACAGTCATTCATCCATATAGATACATCATTTTTTAATAGTTCTTAATGAATTTCATCCAAGGCATTAATTTGCACCCTCACCGAAAGATATATTTTCGTCATGCATGAGAGAAAATGGCACTGCAGTGCTCTCTCTCATGCTGGCAGTCCGAGCAGTGTGCAAACCCTCATGAGACTCTGTTAACAAAACATTTCTATGTGAACATAACCACAATACCATATCACGCTGGTTTCATGAAAATGGTGGAAAGGAGTAACTCGAGGACTCATTTCCATAGTCACAGTACACAGTATTAGATAAATGAAATTTCATTTTCGTGTCATGTATATAATTTTGTAATATCACCTGCTATTATTAGTTACTTACTAATTCAAGCAGTTTTTCTTTTTTTTTCTTTTCTTTTACTTTTAGTAAATGAGTGGTGAAGTATGACCTTGGATGATGTGGCTTTTTAATGTATGAACACAAACATACAGGTGTGTCCTCCCATACACTTCTCATTTTTCTGGAGCGGAAAAAGGAATAATAGCATTGTGAAAGAAAGGAAGGAAGAACAGCGTCACCATGAGGATTGTTGGCATGCAGGATGTTAGAGAAATAATGCTTGGCTATTTTGGACTAAATGTGAAGTAAGGCTTTCTCAGTAAAAAAGAGAGTTGCGACAAGCTTTCTTCTTTTCTCTTTCCTCGCTGGATTTTGTCCTACAGTTTGCTTTTTAATATTTGAGTCAGTCAACATTTGGTTAGATTGTTGCAAGATCCCAAGAATGGCATAATAGATACAGTATTTCGCTGCAAATCACAAAAAAAATTTTGATACAAAAAAAACCCCCAAACATTTAGGTGCGGTCAAGTTTGGCCAGTTGAAGAGGGATGTGTGTTAGGGTGTGTTCCTGATAAGAACGGTTGCTTCGTTAGACGGTCTCTACTCTACAGATTACCAGTAGTGACTTGTGGCCATAGGTGTCAGGAGGGTAGGCTGATGTAAATAACCATGTAACCTCAAACAAATTCGACAAACAAAACAAAACAAAACAGCGCTTCGATATGTTTACAGAAAGCATGCTGTACGCAAATGCAGTCCACAGAGCAGAGCCGACATGAGCAAGTGTAATTACCATAAATCAATGATTTGCTAGTTTACATGAATGTTATGGTTACATGTAACGGCTCGTTAAAAACACGTAAATCACTATGGTGGCTAGTCATGCATTTTCTCAAAGAAATAGCCATAAAAAATGAAAGGCTGCAGTAAATTAGTGGAAGTCTGAGCTTGTTCATGTTATTTTTATGATCGCTACACACTAGTGATTGATAGTTTATTCTAAATGCTAACCAGCTCTGAATCAGTACAAACCTGACTAGCATTGTAATGAAAAAATACATTCAGGGAACCGACTGGGTAACGTCCATCACGCTTAACTAATGCAATTAATTTATATAATGATATCTGCAGCATAGAATGTGTTTGTAGACAATCAGCATAAGTGTATCAAACATTTTATATGAAGAAATTCTTTGCAGTTGCTGCTGTTCTTTGAAAACTGTAGGTCAAGTACTGACAGAAACAGCCATAATATTTTTACATCCCGGAAGATGGTTCAAAATCCTCTCATAAAAACTTGTGCAGCTATCTTTTCCTTATCATTTGTCAAAGGATGGACTGTCAATAATTGTATTAGTGTCTTTAAATGAACATATCTCGGAAAGTTTTTGAACTAGGACCTTCATGGTTTCGTGGTTAATCTTTCATTGAATTCTGAGAAGGTCACTTGGGAACCTCTAGGTTAATTGACATGGAATGATCCAGCTGCAAGGTGGGGTTTCTATGGTTTGGACTTGTTTATCCAGCAAATCCCATAGGTGGGGGATTTGGAGAACAGCCTTCCTTATATCATTCCTGAACAATTTTTGCAGTATGGCAAGGCAGACTATCCTCAAAGAAATTACTGGTGTTGGGAACACCACAGGCACTAAGGGGTGTGCTTGGTCTGCAGCAATAATTAAGTAGATAGTGTGTGTTACAGTAACATCCACATGATATCATCTAGAATCCAAGATTTCCCAGCAGAACATTATACTGCTTCCGTGTCTTTGCCTTCTTTGCATAGTCCATCCTGTTGCCCTCCGAATGCCATGAAAGCCATGCACATTCACCCAGCTGTTCATGTGATGTAAAAGAAATGTGATTCATCAGACCTGTCTACCTTCTTCTATTGCTCCATGGTCCATGCATGATGCTTAAGCGCCACTTACCACTGCATACCAGGGACACCTCATGAGACCCGTTATTTTGGGAATGAATGGAACCAGTCATTTAGCTATCACAAAGTGGCCCTTGTCACAGTCACACAGATCCTTATGCATGTTGATTTTTCCTGCTTCCACTGATTGAACAACAACGTCCCACTTCTTGGCAGGTGCCACTATAATGAAATAATAATTGATATACCGTTATTCTATCCATACCCATTCGATATGTGCAATGACTCCTTCTGATTGGCTAATCTATTAGAATATCACCTCTTATACTATTATATCACTACTTACATGGTAGACCATCAGCTCTTCAGTTAAATGTAGAGTTTTTCAATGAGAAGCAAGAAAATTTGGAACAAACATATTTGATAGTAAAATTGTTATTATTTTTTTAATTTCCTTTGTCTTTTTCCACTAAAAGCGACTTTATTAGCCTGCTGCAATTACAGGCTTTAAAATGAATAAATCAATAAATAAACCATAAAAATCTAGTTTTAGTTTGTTTTTTCTTGTGCAGTATATACATAAACTTTGAATGTGTTTGTACACAAAGTGTTACAGAGCATCACAATTTACTTAGGCTTCTGGGTAGTATATAATTAAATTCTGAATGGGTTTAAAAACGCCTGAGCTACACAGCACTAAGATCTTCTCGGAGCTCGCCATCCCTGCTTTGGTCATGGTGAAAATATGTAAAAGACAAAGTTCTTTTGTTTGACAAAATTTGTTTTAACTTGCTTTTTATGTTCCAGTGGAGTATATACACAATAACAGTTATTCGCCTCTGGCTCTATAGATGTCACTAAATAGTTATTAGTTACCCCAACATTCCGTTTCTTGTTGACGCCTCTCCACAATAAAATCTAAAGCCGTCAATAAATTCCACAGAAACAGATAATCTTTTCTGGGGATTAATCTGAATCACATCAGTAATGCCATATTTTTATTAGTTTTATTGGTTCCCATACTAAAGATGGTAAAAAGACATGATTTATTTCCTTAAACAGCCCCGTTTCTTTTTTGCTCTCTTTTAGCAGGTCAGAACCTTTTCTCAGGCTGCAGACCATGAAAATGAATTTCATTTATGGAAGTAGTGCCTCACTGTTCCTTTGTCAATCATATCTCCGCCTAGGCTGCACTCCCTTGTACCAGTCTCCTTATCTATAATTACTTATTTCTTAACATAATATGAACTGGCCCTTGCCCAGCAATCCTCTGCCAGGAATCTATGCCAAGAGTGAAGACAGCTGCTCTCTGGATCCATGCACTTTCAGAAATATAAACTCCATTAATACTGCCGCTATATACAACCAGAAAAAACTGTACTGGTGGTGAGCCAGGCGGCTTGGGTATTTTTAAATAAATATTAGGACGTATGTCACAAAATGTTGTAATCCTCCTCCTTTGATAGTGTTTAGGTGGTGTAACAGGGTTTTGAGAAAAAGACTTGCTGGTATCTTGGTAATGTCCGTTAAGCCGAAAGAAATGGGGGAAAAATTCTAAAAGTTATTTTTGGTTTATTATAAATAAAACCCTATAAATAAAATACAGCTGTTCTTTTCGCTGATTTTGAATGTGTCACATTTCTCAAGACATTATAAGTGAAAAGAAGTGCCCAAGTCAAGTGACAGGATGTTCCATGTATGGACACATGGAAGAAGTTTCTCTTTTCCTCTTCTTCTGTGCTCTCTGTCCCTAGAGGACCATGCTCAGTATGGGACAGGGGTCATGAGAAAAGCAGTGGGCTGCTTTCCCAAAACTCTTCCTGGTCTGTGGACCGCACACACGCGCACACACGCACACACACACACATACACACACACACACACACACACACACACACACACACACACACACACACACACACACACTGGTTATACTTATTATCTTCTTCCATTTGTAAGCAGTGATTGCCTGGCGGTGATCAGTGCATGTTCAGGATATTTATCTTGGTAATTATGAGGAGGAACCGAGAAAGTTAATGATATTTAAAGAAAGTTAATGAGAGTTTTTGCTGCTTCTCTCTGTTGCTGCTTACGGACTCATTATCACGACTGAAGTTTCTGTGCGGTTGTTTTCCAAATTCAAGATGTCATGCCTTCTTGCTTGAGTCACTAGCATGTGTCGTAAAGTAATTAAAAGGCTATTATAAGTAATTATAGACCTTTATAAAGTATAACTCATGGTTGTGGGTGAGGACTTTCTTTTAACTCATGATGTAATCAGGGATTTGTAGTATTTTTTAGAGTTTTAATAAAAAAAAAAAGTTTTTAATGTATCTATTTTTTAGTACTGTATGAAACAAGGCATCGAACTAATAAATACAGGAAAAATCACTCTATGGTCAAAAGTAAAAGTGTATGCAAGGGCTGTATTTCTTTCTTTTTTTAATTGCCTCAATGTAACAGCACAACTAATAAAACAATTTTACTCTGTCCTCACAGCCAACCCTCAGAATGACACTTAAAGTTGCAATAGTTAATATATTCATTCCTCTCTAGTACATATAATGTGGACAAACCTCATCACTCACCCACTCATTTGCTGAACCACCTAATCCTCTATTAGGGTCACAGGGACCTCAGCCAACACTGGAATACCTTACCAGACCAGTGCAGGGCAACACACATACGACCATTCACACACCTAAGGGCAATTTGGAACAGCCAATTAGCCTAATGTACATGTATTTGGACTGTGGGAGGAAACCGTAGTATGGGGAGAAAACACACACAAGCACGGGGAGAACATACAGTAATGCGCAGGGAAGATTATACACAACCACTTTTGTCTAAAACGGCTCCTAATAAAAAGAAGTAAAAAATGACTTCTATATAATTTTTTGGTGAAAATGTATCGAACAATGCTACTGTAGGAAATGAGAACCCAAAAAATCATTCCGACAAGTATATTGAGGTAAAAGTATGGCTAATAAACAAAAACACTGAAAATACCAATTTTACAGAAAAATTGAGAAATTTCGCAAATGTAATTTTTTTGACTTTTGCATAGCATGAATGAACTTCAAACCGTATGGAACGGTTTAGCGAGTGAAGAAATTAACAAATATGTGAAGATCATGCCTGAAAGGTTGAATGCTGTAATCAAAGTAAAGGGTGGCCACAATAAATATGTGAGACTTTTTTTTCACAAAAAAACCTGTTATTTTTGTTATAACTGTATATTGTTTTTTGTTTACTTATTCCACAAACTCTACACAGAAATGCCTGAGCCTGAGACTCGAACCCAGGACCTTCTTGCTGTGGCATTGATGTGCTAAGCACCATGCCGCCTTATTATAATAATAATAAAGGGAAAAAATACAAAAAATAAATTATAAAAAACTTAAAGCATCAATAAAGCAAATTTTGTTTGAGTTTGGATTTGCATAATTTCACTCATGATAAGGACCCTCTCGAATGCCATAAAATGCATTTCCCCCATTAACAAGATATGGGCATTTCTGTGTGGATCTTGAATGTTCTCACCGCACTGGCATGGATTTACCCTGGGTTTTCCAGTTTCCTCCAACATTCCAAAGACATGCACCTTATGTTTTTCAAATTGGTGTGTGTGAATGGTTGTGTGTGTTATCCTGGGATGATCTGGCGAGCTGATCAAAGATCTATGCCTAATAAGCAGTTAGGCGAATGAGTAAGGAGTGTTGTCTTATCCATATAATATTTTTAATATTACATTAATTTAATACTTTAATAAGAGAATAATGAAATATAAGAGTAATATAAATCATTTAATGATAAATTAATTAAATAGTTGATACCTGCAGCTTTAACTAAAACCATTATTCGCCTGTGAGTGCAGGCCAGTACATCTGATCTGATCCCACAAAAGAGCTACTATAGCACAGACTGCTGAAACTGTTAATGCTGGCTATGGCAGTACGTTGGTAGAACATACAATGCATTGTAGCTTGCCGTGTATGTCGCGTCCTAGCCACAGACCAGTCAGGTGGTGTTAATGTTATAATAGATCCATGTATATTTAATAAATAAATATAAATCAATGACACAATTTTTGATTTTGATATACTGTATTAATTCCACAAGGTAAATTTTGGCTTCTGCATTTAACCCATCCAAAGTGCACAAAAATGTAAACAGTGAGCGCACACACACCAGAGCAGTGGGCTGCCACACATTGCGATGCTTGGAGAGCAGTTAGGGGTTAGGAGCCTTGCTCAAGGGCACTTCAGCCATGAAGGTGCAGCTTACCTCCCTCACTGCCACATGTTTTTCCTGCTGGTTCGGGAATTGAACCAGCAACCTTTAGGTCCCTAACCCACTTCTCTAACCATTAGACCATGGCTGCCCCATTTTTAATGTTCTGTATTATTAATTCTCCTGCTTGTGTTGCAGATAGTGGTTATGTGTGGAGTGGTTTTCACAGTGAATAACAGGTAAAAAGTCATTGTTTCTTTCAAATGAAAGCCTGCATCTAGCCCTCACTAATCATGAGGCATTCAGGGTAAAGTCAGCAGCGCACAGGTTCACTGTGTACCAGCTCGATCAGTTCACCTGCCAATCTGTGTGTGTTAAAGCAGAGGGAGTAGAGAGGTGTAGTTGCAGACCATGGTTTTAGTCTACAAAACTATCCACACACACACACACACACACACACACACTCACACACACCTTCACCATCACCTAGATCTTCATAGATTGTTATAGACACAAACCAGTACTGACTAGAGCTTTCTGAATCCAGATCCGTGCTCTGGTCTCTAAACCAGTCATTTGAGTCTCATTTTCATTATACGTTGTAATTATTGGATCTCAGCTGTGACACTTCTATATTACACCCTAGTGTTTATGAGAGCAGTGCCTCAGTTCCATGAGCGCTGATGAGAGTTCACTGCTCCTCAGAATGCCATTATTTCTATCAGAGACATGCAATGAGATGATGTCACACTTGCATCGAGGAGATTCATAGTCCCAAGTGGAATACAACCACAATCAATACTTTTATTTCGGTGTTGTAATATTGTCTTGACCCCCTGACAAGTTTATAATAATTGATTCCTTCTTTAAAGATAATTAAATCAAGAGACTTGGAAGGTCAAATTCTTCCCTAAAATTGCAGAGATTTATTTATTGTACAAATGTGATTTCCACTGTCGCTGCCAAAACACACAAAATCCTTTCTGTCACCATCTAAGTGGACAATGTCCTATAAGAGAAAAATGGTGCTAAAAATCATCGATCTTCAAAGTCTGCCTCTGGCATTGAGCTGTCCTTTTACACCCTTGTCTCGTCAGTGGAATGGATTGAATGCTACAAACATCAATATGTTTAAACTCAAATGATTTATTGTTTTTAAAATCCTGTCGGATGGCTTTTGGCTTGTTTTTTTTTTTTTTTGTGACATACACCTCACAATTTCACATTGGGTATAAATACGTTGGTACCAGGTCGGTGCCAAAATTCTGAAAACATGACAGTGCTCATTTCTGTACTGTATTATAGGTGCCGGGGATGCATGTACATCTACAAGTGTTGTAGTCTTCCACTGAAAAGCAACAAAAAATGTAATGAAAGTATTTTATAGTAAAAATGTTGCTTTGTTATTTCCCTTTAGACAGTTTTTCAACCAAACGCAACATTGTTGGACTGCTAAAGGAACAGGCCTTCAGCTTACCAGCTCGCTGTGTGCTGACCAGCTTTCCTGTAAAGTATTGTATATTTTAATGAAAAAAAATTTGAATACAGTAATACAAATGCTACATTTTTTTACAGTCCTGTGGATTGAATAGAAGAATTATTCCATTCCCTCTGGTCATGTATATAT
>JAQMYF010000016.1:5171639-5192072 GCA_030014195.1 Neosilurus mollespiculum
ATATATAGATGTACAACACATTTTCTATGTATTAGTGACCACACAGTGCCAAGGGAGAGTCAATTCAAAGCAGGTTCTGTGCGGATTATATCTGGATTTAAAGCAGTCTAGCTCAGAAATATTTTTTGTTAAGAAATTATGTAAACCACCTCTCACCATATCATCCCACTTCAAATAGGATCCTGTGGTTTAGGCATTACTGTTAAATGGTTTAATCTTAAACATGGCAGCATTTTGTTAGAGACTCGGATTCTGATTTTTGATTTTCACAACACCTGATGTACATTGTGTGTGGGACATGTTATTTCCACCTAGTAATTGACCCTAAATAACTTATCGGTCCTCTTCCCCTCAATCTCATTGACATTTTGAATACACAGCGCTTAGTTCATTAGTGACTGATCATTACTTTTATTGATTGTCTCACTTTTACCATCCAGCCATTAAGCCAGTGCCACTGTGCCTCATCTGACTCTGGCTCTTTTCCAGCCTGTTAGTTATAGTCTCTTTCTATTTTTAGTTGTTTTTTTAAACTTTAATTCTCAGGTTTGTTTTTATACCCTGGTCACACAAGGGACAGAATGAGCTAGAATGCTGTCAGAATAAAAATTCTTGTGTAAAAAAAAACTTGTGTATTCCTGGATATTCGAAGTGCATTCTAAAAATGCTGAGTTTATTCCAAATATTCGGGCCCATTCTTGTGGCCGGCCCGGATGTTTTGCGCATGCTCAAAACTTTCGAGGTGCATTCCAAGTGGAAAAATATCGAATGGCATTCGAAGTGTATTCTAACTGTACTATGATTGCATTCTAAATATTCTTACGGCGTTCCAGCAGCATTCGAAACATTCTGATCATATTCGAGGGAGCACCGAGATGGCAAGACACTTCAAATCCTGACAGAAAGTCCTGAATGTGCCTTAAATGAGCCAGAATGCAACTCGAATGCATCTCAACTCCTGCCAAAGTCTATTTCCAAAGTAAAAGAATTCAGCCCTAATGCACTTCAAATCTTCCGATTGCCGCTCGAATCCGGCTCGATTGCAGTCTGAACGTCCCGACTGGCCCTTGAATGTGTCCTGACGTAATTCAGAACATCAGTGAATTGTATAAAAACGTGGCCAGCTGCTGCTCCTCTAGTTACTACTGTTGGATTTGTTTTTGTGAGGTCTAGTCACTTATAAACACACTTATTATGCACATAGAACTCGATTTTTCCATTCACTCTGAAGGTGTTTTATTTTTTTTTTCTCTGCTTCCATTTAATCACATTTCACTACTCACACTCTCCCCAACATTCCCAGATCAAGCCCTTAGGTTTAAAATTAAGGTGGCCTTATGAATGAAGGCATGATGTATAATGTAAGTACACTGACTTATACCCTTATATGTTTTGGCTGTTGGGCCAAAGCATGAATTTTCTTATTTACAATCGAAATGTTACTGAAATTCATAAGATCCATAAACAACAATAAAAAAATATCCAAATAAAAATGAAAGCTCTCCATAGTGAAATCGGGTGTGCCTTCCGAGGTAGATAAAGTAAATAGTCTGCTAAATGAAATGTGTGGTGCCCTTGTATAATGTCATGTTTTATGTGGTTGTAAGCTTGAGTATATCCAGATTAGGGCTGCAAAGTTCCAGGAATTTTCAAAGTTGGAAACCTTCCATGGGAAGTAACGGGTATATTCGGTATGAAAATTAACACGAATAAACAGGAAATTTGCATAATTACAGGTTAGCATATTGCAGAGAACTTATATGTAGTTTAAACAAAAACATTTTGCAGTGTAATCTTGTTTTAAACAACCAAATTTAATACAAAATCAGTTGAAGTTCTACTTTGCACTGTGCATGAATACATTTTTTTTTAATCAAGTAAGAAATGTCTTTTTAAATCCATTGTTTCTGAAATATTTATATTCATGTCTATTTATAATAAAACAAAATATTTTTATTTGTATACGAGTTTGTATACGTTTAAAGTAAACAATTTTAATTAAAGTTTGTATAATACCCCAGATTCTATGTTAACCCCCATGAAAATTCCCATTTCCAACTTGTAATGTGTCCTAAATTCCCCAGCTGAAGTACTATTAAAATTTTAGGGAATTTACCTTAAATTTTCCTTCCCTTACAACCCTAATCACGTGGTCTGAGGTCAGAATACCTGTGTTTATTTTAAAAAGCACTTAAGTCAAGAGCAGGATCTGTGGAAACTGAATTTACCTGTCAGGTCAAGTCAACTTTATTTATGCAATAAGAATAGAATAAAGTTTGAAAAAATTACAAGTAAAACATGATAAAATAAATAAAAACATAAGAAATGCCCTGATTTTGCAGAGTTAAAACCATGTAGCTGTGCTTTTTTTCCAACGTGCATGCATTAGATAATCAAGCCCATAGTAAATATTTGATAGAAGAGGGCAAAACGGTATACATGGTCATGCTGGTCAGCTTCAATATGAGCAAGTGTGTATGAGTTGATTTTGTGTGGCACTGGATGCTTGGTTTGTGCCTTAAGCAGCTGCTTGAACTCGTCACTTTATTTTCCCAGCGGTTCTACAAGAGCACATCCTTCACACAACACACCGCTGCTTTTACACTCATTTGGGAGCTATTGCAGGCACCACAGAGCACTTCAAGATTGAATTCTCTTTCTAACACTCATATTTCACACTTTAGTGGTGCCTTTGATTCCATCCATCATTCGCCCATCTTTCCTCCCACTGTGCAATCTCTTTGTTGTCATTTTC
Source organism: Neosilurus mollespiculum (assembly GCA_030014195.1). Classification (NCBI taxonomy): domain Eukaryota; kingdom Metazoa; phylum Chordata; class Actinopteri; order Siluriformes; family Plotosidae; genus Neosilurus; species Neosilurus mollespiculum. The sequence goes on from JAQMYF010000016.1 coordinate 5,174,395, forward strand.
CATCTCTGTATGTGTGTTTCCAACATTTCATCATTACCGGAATACCTCCCTCCATCCCTCCCTCCATCCCTCCCTCCCTTCTTTTTTGATACTTGCAGAGAGACTCAAAAAAACAATAATCCCAGAGTCCCCTGATGTAGGGCTTCATACAGACCCACATTAAAGCTGTAAGATTGGTGAGTATTTCCTGGCTGTCACTACCTGTCACTGCCTGTTCATTTCCACACTGTGATCTGAAATAATCTGCAGGAAGCTACAGCAGGGAGCTCATTTTGTCCTGTCTCATTTAAAAATAGCCCCGACTGTCAGGATCAGGCCGCTCTCTCTCTCTCTCTCTCTCTCTCTCTCTCCATTCTGCCACTATCGATAATTCAGGCAGTAATTACTGTGTTATACATAATTGAGCACTTGATGAAAAATCTGTGAAATGTTCGTTTGAACAGTTTCAACCTTAACCTGCTCTAGCTGAGAAATCTGGCAGCAAAGTTGAGGGGAGGCATTATAATGAGACCTAGAGTCTCGGCAAATCATCTCTGCAGCTGAAATCACTCCCAGTGGAATGTCAGTGCTTTTAATACTGTGGTTTGAAGTGCATTATTGCTTTTTTACACATGCATTGCTGTCTCAGGATAATAACAATTATTTGCTGGTGAGGTGGATATCATTGAGTTGACCCTGGGACAGAGCGTCTAGGGGGATATTCACTGATGTCTGCCGAGCCCGAGTATATACAAACACTGGCACTAAAGCAAACTAAAGCAAGATTTTTAATCGAGTTGAGGGGCTTCACACTGGTGTAGTAGTCAGCACATCCACCTCAGAGCAAGAAGACCCTGGACTTGAGTTCTGAGCTCGACAACGGTGTTTCTGTGTGAGTGTGCTTGTTCTCCCTCTATTCTCCCATGTACTCCCCAGGCAGTCCGGTTTCCTCCCACAGTCGAAAGGCATGCACATTAGCCTAATTGGGTACTCTCAATTGCTCCTTGTGTGTGAATGGTTGTGTGTGTTTGCCCTACGATGGATTGACGAGTTGTTCAGGGTGTGCCCCACTTTCGCAGAGTTGGGTTCCAGCCTCCCTACGACCCTGGTAGGATTAAGCAGTTCAGCAAATGAGTAAATAAGTATCAATACCCATTAATGTGAGTAATAGTAATATGGAGGCTGGAATCTTTCTCAACCGACACTGGGTGAAGGTGGGGTACACTCTAAAGAGCTCGCCCAACCACTGCAGGGCAGGGCACAACCATTCACACTCACACTTGCACTAAGGGGCAATTTGGAACAGCCAGTTAGCTTAATTTTCATGTATTTGGACTGAGAGAAGAAACTGGAGTACCCGAAAAAACCCACACAAGTACTATGGTACTGCACACTAACTAGCCATTACATGAAGCCATAGCATTTATGTAAACTACCTTATACCTTATAGCTTGTAAATTACCTCATATCTATATACCTATAACCTTATACCTAATGGAAGCACTGTAGAGAATTTTCTTTCTTTTTTTTTTTTTGCTTTTGGATTTTTCCCTGTTTTCCGTCCCCTAATTTTAGTTTTATCCAATTCAGACCCATCAGGTTTAAACTCCCTATCACATATGACCACCACTAACCAGGGGGAACATAAGCATGCACACCCGCCTCTTTTCGAACTGCGGCATATGCGTATTTGGAGACGGCCTAACACACTCAGTGGGAAAGTGCGATCTGCCCCTTTTGTACAAATGAGCTCACAGATTCCCATGGATTGGCTGTTGATCGGTGTGAAGTACGGAAGTGAGCGTATGCCATCTCTCCCTCCCATGAGAGCTTAGCCAATTAGCTCCCATGGACTCCGGGTTGCGAATGGCTATGGCATCAACCTAGATTCAAACTTGCGATCTCCAGGTTGATAGTCACGCACCTTGTCGATGTGCCACTCGGGAGCCCAGAATTTTCACTTCTTTAACCTGAAATGATCCCTAACTTTAAACACCTTCTGCTCTTTTCTCTGGCTGGTATCTTCTCTTTGACCCTCATTATTATCTCTTTTCTCCATTTTACAGTTCGCGCCAACATATTACGTCTTCCTGTCACATGTCCCCCCCGGTGAGAACGTTGTGCGACAGTAATTATCATCTGTGCGGAACAGATTAGCAGGAATATGGATTAAAGAAGCTTTAATCAAATTCGATCTAAGATTCAGCCTTTATCTTGGTTGCTTGGGGGTGGTGTACAGAGGCAAAATTTGAATTTGTCGCTGTCCAAATACTTATGGACCCGGCTGGATGTGAAATCTGTAGATCATTGTTTTGAATAATATATTTCGTTAAATGTGCTGTACGAATCATGTGTTACTTACTTGCTTTCTACTGAGCTCGAGATTTGTCTACTTAATCAGGCAGGCAAGGATTACTTCAGGGATTATCAAGTCATGGCAAAGTATCAGTAAATTAGCTTTTGGCTTTAATCTAAAGAGGACAAAGAAGCATGTTTTAAGTGGGGGTCCATTATGAAGAGTGTGTGCATCAGTGTGTGTCTCCGAGGTCTGTTTCCTTGGGTGGTTTTACAGACTTGTCCTCCCTTCCCCCTGCATTTCCCATATCCTTTAGTGTTTTGGGGAAGGGGGTTTTAATCTCCGTTCTTTATAATCATGTTGGATTTACTGACAAAGACACATGCAGAATGTGCTTCTGTACACAGAGCTGTGTATTACATACTATTTCTACTTAATTAATCCTACTAAGGACTGGAGCCTATCTCAGATGACACTGGGTGAAGGCAGGGTACACCCTGAACAGCTCGCCAGACCATCACAGGGCAACACAAACACAACCACCCACACTCACACCTAGGGGCAATTTCGAAAAGCGAATTAGCTTAATGTGCCAACTCTGGGTGAGGGTGGGGTACACCCTGAACAGCTCGCCAGGCCTTCGCAGGGCCAACACATACAGAACCATTCCACTCACACCTAGAGGCGATTTGGAGCAGCCAATTATCCTACCGTGCATGTTTATGGACTGTGGGAGGAAACCAGTGTACCAGAAACCAGAAACGCCTGAGCTGGGGAATCGAACCCAGGACTTCTTGTTGTGAGGCAGACGTGCTAATCACTGCCCACCATGCTGCCCATCATATATTATTTTTTTGTAAGTATACTTTACTGTAACCATGACTTTTGCTTGACTTTTGACTGTGGAAGAAAACTGGAGTACCTGGAGGAGAGGTTCTTCCCGTGCTTCTGTGGGTTTCCTCTGGGTACTCCGGTTTCCTCCCACAGTTCAAAGACATCTCCATTAGGCCAGTTGGCTGTTCCAAGTTGCCCCTAGTTGTGAGTGTGAATGTTTTTGTGTGTGTGTGTTTTAGCCGTGCTATAGTCGGGTGAGATGTTCAGTGTGTACCCCGCCTTCGCCCATTGTCGGCTGTGTTAGGATCCGGCCTCAGCGCGACCCTAGTAGGATTAGACAAGTGAGTGAGAGTGAGTCAGGTTGCAGAAGCTATATGTAATGCCTATTTTAGTGCAGTTTCTTAGTTCTTTCAGACCAGCATCTAGTTTGGTTTCTTCAGCTGTCGTTTCCAATCTGCATGATCTGAGAAATAAGGAAATACGGTGTTGCATTTAGAAACAGGTCTCTAGGAGGTAATGAGACTGTAGTGATCACATCAGATTTAGATCCTGCACTGTTTGTTAGTTTTTTCCCTCTGGGCTGCAGGGCTCTCTGTGTGCTTGTGCAGTTTGAGTTGTAGGTACTGTACACTCTGGAAAAGGCACCGAACCTCTGAAATGTTTTTTAATGCTTTTGAAATCGTTCTGGCTCAGACAAGTTTATTTACCTACATTTTGCAGAGGAAGGAAACCATACATTCTAATTAATTGTAAGAGCTTTGACAGCACCTTTGCAGACACAAGCACCCTTTCCTCAATGACATAATGATTTCTTTTCTATTGATTCTAATCTGGGGCGGCAGGGTGGTGTAGTAGGTCGCACGACTACCTCACAGCCAGAAGTTCCTGGGTTTGTGTCCCGTTCGTGGCGAGGGCATACTTGCGTGGGCTTCCTCTGAGTACTCTGGTTTCCTCCCACAGTCCAAAAACATGCACATTAGACTAATCGGCTTTTCCGAATTGCCCCTAGGTGTGAGTGGAATAGGTGTGTGGGTGTTGGCCTTGCGATGGTCTGGAGCTCCACTGTAGACTGAGATAGGCTACAGCCTCCCCGTCACCCAAATAGGATTAAGCGGTTTGGCAAATGAGTGAGTGAGTGATGCTAATCCATGGTGGCACTTGGTGTAGTGGTTAGCATGACCACCTCACAGCCAGAAGGGTCCCAGACTCAGTGAGGGAGTTTCTGTGTGGGGTTTGCATGCTCTCCTCATGCTTATGTGGGTTTACTCTGGGTACTCTGGTTTCCTCCTACAGTTCAAAGACATGCACATTTGGCTAATTTGCTGTTCCAGATTCCCCCCAGGTGTGAGTGTAAACGACTGTGTTTGTTGGTCCTGTGATGGTCTGGCGAGCTGTTCGGGTGTACCCTGCCATTGCACAGAGTAGGCTGAGATAGGCTCCAGCCTCCTCACGACACTAATAGGATTAAACGGTTCGGCAAATGTATGGATAGATGTTTCTCAGTTCAGGGTACGTTCTGTTAATTTCCCCAATCCAGCATTAAGCAGTGTAGCCTCTGTTTTGCCACCAACCTTCTTCAGTTTTGAGGATGTATGTATTGTCTTCAGAGAAATGCTTAATATTTAAAAGACTTGGAGATGAAGGATAGGGTTGCTGAAAGACTTCTCTTATCCACATAAACACCCCCTATCACTTCCATAATTACCCTCACCCATCAAAGGCTTGAGCTGTGTGGTCACACAGTGTTTATTATGTGGATTACGTGCAAGACAAACAGTAGAAAAGCAGACGTCAGTCTTTAGACAAAAGTCTGAGACTTGCATGAAATGAACAAGTGATGATCTAAATAATAATGACTCAGAAAATCAATACCGTGGCAGCTGTTTTTCTGTTGGTATATATTCACAGGGTTGTATTGTTTGTTTGGTTAAATTTTTTTCATCTAATTCATCTAAGCTGTAAGGCTAACTGTTAATTATTTGTGCTACGGAACCTGCATTAGAAATACAAAACACTAATAACTTTAGTATAGGGCGGTATGATGGTGTAGCGGGTAGCTCGTCCGCCTCACAGCAAGAAGGTCCTGGGTTTGAGTCCTGAACCTTTCTGTATGGAGTTTAAATGTTCTCCTCGTGCATGACTGGGTTTTCCTCTGGGTACTCCAGTTTCCTCCCACAGTCCAAAGACAATCACATTAGGCAACTGGCTGATCCAAATGTGTCCACTGGTGTGAGTGAGTGTGTGTGTGAATGGTTGTGTGTGTTTTGCCCTGTGATGGCCTGCAAGTTGTTCAGAGTTTACCACGCCTTCACTCAGTGTCAGCTAAGATAGGCTCCAGGCTACCTGCGACCTTAGTAGGATTAAGTGGTTTGGCAAATGAGTAAGTGAGTGAGTGGGTATGCATACGGACACCATTGTAAAATGGCGAGGTCACTATATAGTGAGTAGTGAGCAATTTAAGCTCTACTGATAGAGGTATGTCCTTTGTAATTAAATAACTCACACTTTCTTGCAGTTCGAATAGAAAACCATTCGATATTGAATTAATGTCAGGATACATTACTGAACAGCAAGTGTGAATGTCCACATATTCCTTTATTTTCATCGCTGCTTATAGTTTTTCTGTTTCTCATGAGCGGTCTGCACTGTAACTCTGCTTTATGTCACCTGATATCTGACTTTTGTCATCTACACTGCAGTGGTTTGTGTCACACTCCTCTATAACCAGTATGAAAATGATGTAAGCAAATTTATAGAGGGATTATTATTTCATTGATATTGGTAGTAAACGTGAAGTTTACCTCATTAGGCATCATCATGTTTCCTATATGAAGCACTGGCACTGCTGCGTAAATGGGATTGTTTCTGGTCCTTTGCACTCACGAGCAAAACAATTTTAATACGAATAATGTAGGTTATCATTTATTTCTCACCAGAACCATATTAGAGATATTATGGTGTTCAGTATATTTCTGTGGAATCTGTTTGATTCCATTTTGCAGGAATATGAAATACGGCTCGTTCAAATTAATAAACTGAATCTGTCAGAGGTTCGGGTAGAAAAAGGAGAAAATACCTTTTTTGTGTGTGTGTGTATCTGTGTGTGTGGTGGTTAGCATGTCCACCTCACAGCAAAAAGGTACTGGGTGCGAGTCCTCGGCTCAGGCGTTTCTGTGTGAAGTTTACATGTTCTCTTTGTGCTTCTGTGGGTTTTCTCTGGGTACTCCGGTTTACTCCCTCAGACCAAAGATATGCAAATTAGGATAACTGGCTGTTTTAGATTGCCCGTAGGTGTGAGTATGAATGTAAGTGTGTATAGTTTTGTGTGTTGCCCTGCGATGGTCTGGTGAGCTGTTCAAGGTGTACCCTGACTTTGCCCAGTGTTGGCTGAGATAGGCTCCAGCCTCCCTGCGACCCTAATAGTATTAAGCAGTTCAGCATATGAGTGAGTGATTCACTTTATGTGGACTTGTCTTCCTGATGGGGACAATATTCAAGTCCCCATAATGTAAATTTTAAGGTGAAATCATGTTTTAAGGTTAAAGTTATGGTTAGGGATGTAGTGATGTGTATGGTTTGGGTTAGGGTATGTTTCCAGAAAATTAATACGTGTGTGTGTGTGTGTGTGTGTGTGTGTGTGTGTGAGAGAGAGAGAGAGAGAGAGAGAGAGAGAGAGATGAAAAGAATCATACAGACATACAGATAAATGCTGGGGTTAAAAGAAAGAAATAGGCAAATTATAATTGTACCTGCTGAAAGGACATGAGAGGGGCAGCATTTGTTAGTACACAATAAAGCGTTCTATTTATTGTGTACTCTGTCACATCAGTTTGGCAGTAAATTTGTATAGGATTTCTACTGAACATAAAGTGGGGGAAACGAGTGTAAAGCTCAGCATGTATAAATGCTGCAGAGGATCTCTGGGGTTGTGTATCTCCAGGAAAGTCTCCATTTGCGCCTTTCCTCTTCTTTTCTCCTCACTTCCTTTCCAAGCTGCCTGCCACTCCCTGATAAGCTCCAGCCTTCATGCACACAGCAATTCCACTGCTCCCAGATCACCTCGATAATGCCACAAAATAAATAAATACATATTAGGCTGTCTCTCCAGGGGCCGGGTAATTTATCTGCAGAGAGAATACGGGCAGGCAAAGTACTGAGATAGAGTAAACGTTCAGACACCGATGGATTGGGTTTTGAAATTATCAGGGGAGTGAGAGGGGAAAGAGCGTGGGGGGGGGGGGGGGGTGCAGGAGTTTGTATTGAATTCATACTGTAGAGGAATCTTTGGTTCTAGACTCAATGTCTGCATAATTTTATAGTCCTCATTTAATCATCCGCCTCTTAGCAAGAAGGTCCTGGGTTTGAGTCCTGGGCTTGGGTGTTTCTGAGTAGAGTTTGCATGTTCTCCCCATGCTTGTGTAGGTTTTCTCCAGGTACTCTGGTTTCCTCCAGCTGTTCAAAGACCTACACATTGCTCATTCAGATTGCCCCAAGGTGTGAGTGTTAGTGGTTGTGTGTTGCCCTGTGATGGTCTGGTGAGCTGTTCAGGGTGTACCCCTCCTTCTCCCGGTATTGGCTGAGATAGGCTCTAACCTCCCCGGGACCCTGATAGGATGAAGTGGTTTGGCAAATAAGTGAAAGTGAGTGATTTTTAACTTTAACTTTCAACTTTAAATGTAGTTGTTATTGTTATTTAACATTTATTTTGTCTGTATCAGTTCTGTTTGTTTACTAGAAAAAAAAAATTGATCCACCATTTCTTTGGTCAGTGGTAGGTTAGTCTGTGATCTAATCTCTATATTATAGAGAGGAAACATTACTCAGCCTGGCCTCCACCCATTTTTCTTGTTATTGGATCCTGGGTAGACAGAGCAATAAAGAGGTGCTTTGTAGGGATCGGCAGACCTGGACTATTGTCTGTGGTCTCAAGGGACTCAGTGTTATAAAGACAAGTGTTACAAGTTGACCAAGGCATTTTTGTTAGTGATACATGTTAAATAATGTTGGAGAATTAATTGTAAAATCAGTGCGAAAAAGGACACACACACACACACACACACACACACACGCATACAATTTTTTAAAACAATATTTTTCATTTGGGGCAACCCAGTGGTGTAGTGGATACAGCAAGATGGTCCTGGGTTCAAGTCCCGGGCTCAGTAAGGCCGTTTCTGTGTATAGTTTCCATGTTTTCCCCAATGCTTGTGTGGGTTTCCTCCGGGTACTCCGGTTTCCTCCCACAGTCCAAAAACTAACTGGTGTAACTTTTTAATCCATATTATACTAACTGGCTGTTCCTTATTGCCCCTAGGTGTGAGTGTGAATGGTTGTCTTTTAGCCCTGTGATGGTCAGGCAAGCTGTTCAAGGTGCACCCTGACTTCGCCCAGTGTCAGCTGAGATAGGCTCTAGCCTCCCACAACTCTAATAGGATTAAGCGGTTGTGCAAATGTGTGTGAGTGTGTGAGTGTTCTTCCTTTGATGGTTTGAATGATTCGAAGAATTGCTCTGCTAGGGTGTTTCCACATGGAGTTTGCATGTTCTCGCAGCATTTGTGTGTCTCCTCCAGGTATTCCGGCTTCCTCCCACAGTCTAAAGACATGCACATTAGGCTAAATGGCTGTTTTCAATCACTCCTAGGTGTGAGTGTAAGCGTGAATGGTTGTGTGTGTTGGCCCTGCGATGGTCTGACGAGCTGTTCAGGGTGCACCCCACCCACGACCAGTGTCAGTTGAGAACCTGCGACCCAAGTAAGTGGCTTAGGTGGATTTGTGGATTAAGTGAGTGAGATGAGAGTATGGCATAATCAATGAGAACAAGTAAACTTAACATTTAATGATACAAGGAGGTTGTACATATGATAATTCTTGAAATGTGATCCAGTCACTTCTTTTGTCTGTCTTTAGTCACTTCCTTTGGCTCTTAGGAGAGAGAAGGATGTGGATCCTGTCACACACTGAAGTTAGTGGTAATAGATAAGTCACAGTAGTGAAGGTTCCAGGGTCAGTGACTTCTATCTCCATAGCCTCAAATAGAGTTTATTAACATGAGCGGGGGTTTTAAACTCATGCTCTGATAACAGACAAACAGAGAATATGTTAGAGGATTATAGAGTGTATATGGTTCTGTTTAAATAGTATATAATATAATATATAATATATAATATAGTTCTGTCTAATGGAAAATATAAAATATACCAAATGCATTAAGCAAATCATAGCTTTGCATTTAAAACTGCCTCAGTTCTCACTATTGTGCAGTTTTTAGGAAATTTGTTGAATTGTAGGTACTCGAGGAGTTCACTAGGGTGCCGAGGAGGTTGGAGCCTATCTCAGCCAACAGATCGTGAAGGCGGGGTACACCCTGAACAGCACACCAGACCATCACAGGGCAGCACACACACAACCATTCACACTCACACCTAGGGGCAATTTGAATGTGTATTGTGTTCGTCTTTGAACTGTTGGAGGAAAACGGAGTACCCAGAGGAAACCTAGACAAGCATGGAGAGAACATGCAAACTCCACACAGAAACACCTGAGCCCAGGACACGAACCCAGGACCTTCTTGCTATGAGCCGGATGTACAAAGCACTATGCCGGCGTGCCACCCGTGTGAATACACACTAAAGAAAATGCCATCTCCCACATGCTGTTGTCATCATCCCTCCTCATGTTTTGTGTACACGCAGTTGACCATGATGAAATCTGACACAATAAAGGTGTGTCGTATGTTTCAGCCCCGGTATATTGTGTCCATGGCGTGAGTTATGTTACTCATGTATTCTGACCGAGTTACCATGTACATGCTCACTTGTACAGGAAATGCTTGATTGTTGCCAGCAAATAAGTGACCTCCTCTCCAAGAGAAGAAAGAATTCATCAGCCAGACTAAAATAACTCGACGCATAATACACACTGAAACTCACAGTCTCGTCACAGCAGCTCCTCCGAGTTTTACTTCTCCCAGTGGAGGTCCATATTATACTGATATGGCAGTAGATATCCTGCCTCTCCGTATTGGAACTGCATTTCTGTTACACTGAGTTTTGATATGTTTTTGCTAATATGTATATTTTGGATTGTTTGTCTACTGTATAAGTCAGAGACTTTTAACCTTGATTTTTACTCTATAGATTTCTAACATGGATCTGTATGTCTGCATTAATAATCTTGAGTTATAGCATTAATATATAATTTGTCCAGTGCATTTAAAGGGTACTTGTGGTGAATTAGTGTTACTAGCTATTTAAAATGATCGTGTGTAACATCAGCGGTTCCTTCCGGCAACATTAGTCCATGCCCATTTTTAAAGTGCACGCGAGTGATATGACTCAAGGCATGCTCAGAGACATGTTGCCTTTCTGATTGGCTGTTTCAGCCTGGTAGTGACGCGAACTCATTGGATTGGCTGGGCCCGTGTAGCGTAATACATTATCAGCAAGGGCAGAGCTGCACAACAACAAGATCATTTCTGTTTTGTTCTTAAACCAACAGATGACAGCTAGGAAGAGAGAAATATATAACTGATAAAGGAATGATGGGAATAAGTGTGATTGTATCAGGAAGAAGATTTCTGGAATAATTATTTTAAGCACAGTGTATATTTGCTTGACACGCAACTGTCTGAGCTGAAAGGGTTTTCACTATTAAAGGTCATCAGGCAATTTAGTGATTCTGATATGCTTATATGCCTGAAGGGTCTTAGGCGCCATTTGCACATTTTTTATTACGGCAGAGCACAATGGATCAATTTCCCACTTTTTAACAACATCACAAACCTGTTTGTGATGCATCCTGCTCAACCGTAGTGATTGTTTACACTCATGCAGAGTGCTACCTTCAAAATAAATCTCATAGCGCGTCATATCGTATTCGTAATTCGTACATCCGTCATGAGGCTGTTGGGGTGTGTCTTAACGGGATCTTATTCATTTAGTGTTGTTTTGTACTGGCGTCAAGTCCCGTGCTGATATGATACTTGTACGAATGCACTACGAACTGCTGCGCTGGCAACCAGACGCCAAGATGTATCACGTGATGTATCGTGCACTCCTCTGGTCAGGGAAGACCGGAAAAGACATGATACAGCCTGCAATTGCATTAGACAAATTTGTAGAAACTGACATGTAGCAGAAGGAGGAATCCCATGAGTCCTATGAGAATCAAAATCAACCCTCACATGATGAGGAGGATGATGCTGGTCGCATGTACATCTTTACAGATGATCTGGAAATCTAGCAGAATGGATCTGGTATCGTGAACATGAGTTAGCTATAGGAAATAACTAGGTTTTTGTTTGTGCTATGAGTTTATTCCTTTGGAGCACCAAGCAGTAATACAGAATGATGTTGATCACTGATGGAGATTTTGATGAAGGGCTGAGGAATCTGGTTGATCTGGAGTGGATAGAATTAACTACAACAATATCAGTTATGTAAATAAGGACTGTATTAATCTTGTATAAATAGACTGTTTTTGTTGTGGTGCTTCATAGCCAATAACCATCTCTGTTATTATGCCAGGACTTATAAGGTGCTAGGAACCTTATTTCATGTCACTGGGGTTAATTCAGCAATGTCTGGATAAAGCAGGCACTTTAGGAATGCAACCAATAATAGTGACACTCCGATTTAGTTTCCATGAACAGTATGTCATCGTTGTGCTGTTTATCAGAGCTGAATAAGATGAATTTAGAATACCTACTGAATAATACATACCACTGAATAGTTTCAATTTCACAAAAAGTTGAACACTCACTCACTCACTCATTTGCCAAACAAATGAATTCTAATACTGTCGCGGGGAGGCTGGAGCCTATCTCAGCCAACACGGGGCGAAGTGGGATGCACCCTGAACAGCTTGCCAGGGCACATTCACACTCACACCTGGGGCAATTTGACACAGCCAGTTAGCCTAATCTGCATGTCTTTGAACTATGGGAGGAAACCCACGCGAGCACGGGGAAAACATGCAAACCCCACACTGAAATGCCCTCACCGAGCCCAGGGCTCAAACTCAGGACCTTGCTGTGAGGCCAATGTGCTGACGACGCCCAAGTGGAAAACTGTACACTCATTCTCATTTTCTGAACCACGTTATCCTACTAGGTTTGTGGTGCCTATCTCAGCCAACACTGGGTGAAGGTGGGGTACACCCTGAACGGCTCGCCAGACCTTTGCAGGGCCAACACACATAACCATTCACACTCACATCCACACCTAGGTGTAATTTGAAAAATCCATTTAGCCTAATGTGCATATCTTTGGACTGTGGGAGGAAACTGGAGTACCTGGAGGAAACCCAGCAGCTTCTTGCTGTGCGGTGTACGTGCTAACTAGTACGTCACCGTACCATCCAAGTGAAAAACTGTACAGGAAATAAAAATGACATCCATTCGAAGATGGTTAGAATACAAAAGTAACTTTATAATCATAAACATAATGGAATGAAAGGAATGTGTGCTAGTTTGGGCGTTCTACATTATCTACATCCTCTTTGTTTCTGTTTGTCTTTGTTGACCATTGAGCGAATTACAAGTCACACAGTAAGCAGCTTCAAAGACAACGACCTCTGATTATTTCAAGCCAAACACAATACCTCACAGTTCCTGTTACCACTGAACCTCTGAAAGCTTTCTTTCCTTCCTTTCACCTTTTAGCCTCCTGACAGACTGTTTTTAGGTTTGTTATTAGTGAATTTATCATCTGTTTGTTCAGTTGCTCATCTGAAACAGGCTTTATAGAGAAATTACGCTGACTACTCGGGAACGGATGTTATACGCAGAATCGTCCCTGAATCGATTTGACAGCATGTGGGAAACAAGCTGTGAGATTATAAGTACAAATATAATCCATCTTCTTCGTGCCAGGCCTGTCTTTGCTTTGGCTTTGCTATTATTGGCATAGGGCAGTGGATACTCAGTGGTTAAGGCTCTGGCTTACTGATCTGAAGGTTGAGGGTTCAAGCCCCAGTACCACCATGCTGCCACTGTTGTGCCATTCAGCAAGGCCCTTAACCCTCAGTTGAATAAAAAATAAATGGTAAATATAAGTTGCTTTGGATGAGGGCGTCTGGCAAGTGCTGTTGATGTAAATGCATGGTTTTATCACCCAGTGAAAATATACTCAGTGCTGTATTCTTATCTGAGATCTTTTGTATAAGTATAAGGTTTGTGTGTCAGAGATGATCACATTTTAATGGGTCATGTCATACATGCCGTAATCCAGGCAAAACTCATCATCTTAATCCTGGCTGTCCTGAGTGGATTGCATCATCTGCAGTTTTCCAGTGTTCTAAAGACTGAGCTTAAAGCTGTCATTTTTAGACTGCATACCATAGTGTCTGAGAGAGTACCGATCTAAGACAGGAATAAAGTGACCTTCTCCCTCACTCATTTGCCGTAACCACTTAATCCTACCAGAGTACACCCTGAACAGCTCACCGGACCATTGCAAAGCCAACACACAACCATTCACACTTACACTCACACCTGGGGGCTGTTTGGAACAGCCAATTAGCCTAATGTGCATTATTTTGGACTGTGGGAGGAAACCCACACAAGCACAGGGAAAACATGCAAAACACCCTTGCCGAGCCTGGGATTCAAACCCAGAACCTGCTTACTGTGAGGCAGATGTGCCAACCACTGCACCACCATGCTGCCCTACAGTGACTTTCTGGGCAATGGTGACTCAGTGATTAAGGCTCTGGGTTACTGATCGGAAGGTTGGGGGGTTCAATCCTCAGTTACATCAGTCTGGGCCCTTAAGAAAGGCCCTCATCGGCTCACTTGTTCAATGAGATAAAGTCGCTTTGGATAAGGGTATCTGCCAAATGCCATAAATGTAAATGTTATGGGAAAATAATCAGTCATAGGGTGGTGTGATGATGCCATCACCACCCTGAAGTTCATTTAAAAACAATAACAGCACAAGCAAAACAGTTTTAACATTGATGTAAAATAATCAATAAATTCACATATATGAAAAATCACAGTAATAGAATTCTGTTCTAATGTACACTATACGTTGCAGTTTGCCTTGTTGCAGTACATTAGAAAAGGGAGGTGTCGTGGTTGTTTGAAGAAAAGAGGCTGAATATCATAAAAAAATCATTCATATAGATGGAAATTTGGTTTATAAAGGATACTAGACATGAATTGGGTTCATATATTAAGTTTGTTAAGGGTTTGAAAAATGATTTCAGTCTTTGAAAACTGTTCAGCATAGCAAGCTTTTAGAAAGTCCAAATTGCATTTCATTTCCATCTGCTCCATATGGGGCTCAAATAGACTATTTAACTAATATGTACACATACGAATGTAGACATGTATTTTGGACATTCACGGCATATTTAGATGACTTTTGGCAACTAAATTTGGGTAGAAATTATGATACCGCTCCTTTAATTGTGGAAAAATAATGTGAAAAGATATGCATAAAGACAAGCTGAAATTAATAATCCATATGAAGGCAATTCCAAAATGTTTGTCTTAAATGGGTGCAAATATAGTTACAGATACTTTTATCCCCATAAGAGAAAAGTGAGACTTTTTTCAAATTCCGTCCCAAGAAATGATGGCTGTCATGGTGGGGCATGAATAAACTTAGATTGTGTTCATGTCATTTTTTTTACTTTCCCCTCTGATGTAATATTAACTTCTTGGGATGCGATATGTATCTTGAGATTCCTGTGACATAAAGGTTACAATTTCATTTGAAATGTCCTTTCCCTTTCTATTTGTTATTCAAATTTAAAATGTTCACTAATGTACGTCACCCAGTCTGTCAGAGTAGTTACGTACATTAAACCTGGCATAGCAGGAAACAGCAATAACTTTCTGTTCCCATAGTAACTGAAAAAGATATAGGATAACTGGCTCTAGCAGAGTTTACAGCTTCATTGATGTAGGTCAAAGATAAGTTGATGAAAACCTAAGATGAAATTGGACTGGTGTTTGCTTTTAAGACCTCAATGTCCTGACATTTTGCCTATAATTGTGGAATCGCCCAGGAATATAAAACTAAGCAATGAAGAGGGGACAGTGAAGTAAACTGTGTTTTATTGCAAGGCAGCAGATGATCACTGTGCAGGAACTTTCTAAGACACTTTTGGAGGTGAGGGAAAGCATTGCCAAACAGAGAAGAACTGGCATCTCTAGCGAATCATCTCTACAGTCACACTGCCACCCAGACTATAATGAGCAGAGATTCTGGAGCAGCATCTTTTTCTCTTGTCAAGTTATCAAAACACAGTTGCTGATAGGACAAGCACCTTCAGCACATCAGCGTACCATCACTGGAAATGTTCAGATTAATATCAACACTAATCCTAATCATTAATGCTCTATTCTGTCCATGGAATTTCCTAATCTTCAAAGGGGAGATATTATGACCCCACCACCATGCACAGCAGTATCTCCGTCTGTCCTGGTCTGCCTCCCAGTGCATTGAAAAGAAAGGTAACCAACCAGAGGAATGTAGGCACAGAGAGCGGAAAGATAAATTGGAGGAGGAAGTCAAACAGCAGCTGAAGAACTATGAAGTTTTTTATATTACGAATCGTATTGTGTTGTCCACTGGTGTTCAAAATTTAAAATAAAGGTCTGAAAATGAGAACAATACCTGACCTTTAATCATTATGTTGCTAAGCTATATGAATAAGACACCTTGAGCCACGTTCAAGGGCATGAGTGGTATAAATGGATAAACAATGTAGTGCACAACCTTTGTGGATTATCAGTTTCTTTTAAATGTCAATATTTTTTAATTAAAGAAAGACATCCTATGTTTTATTTGTTTAATTTGTTCATTATTTTCATTATGTGAAACTTCTGCTCGTATTGCTAGTGCTTTAGTTTGCTAGCTATTCATCTCTTATATGATAAGGATTTGTATGATAGGTGTCCATGTTTTGTATGTGTGTTAATGTGTGTGCAGCTTGTTATTTCTGAACCTATATCCCAGGCATTGTTTTTATCTCTAAGTGCAGGTTGTTCCTGTCTCAAAGGAAGCAATGAGGGGGCAGGAAGATAGGGGTTTTCGTCTTAATTCCTGCTGCTCCTCACTTCCAGGTGCATGTAGTCATCGCCTCACAGAGTTCTGTTATTTCAAGGCGTGAACATTTACTGCCGTGTAGTGGGACTGATGAGTGTGTATAACTGAAGTTATAAGATGTGTGTGTGTGTGTTCAACCCAAGGATCACGTTAAGAGTATTTTCTTGATGTTGCTTACACAGATGAATCCAGTGTGATTTACTCTATTTACATAAGCTCTGTTAGTGGGCTGCTGAGTAGTGACCAGGAGTCAAATCTGGTATGATATGCAGGAGCGGTGTAACGCTAAATCAGATTTCACTGCACACTCATTACTGCTTCAATTAACATCCGACTGCTCAACTCATCCAAATAGGCTTCTTATCTGCTTTGTGAAATGACAAATCAATCCCTTACAATCTCACACTGAGGTCTAAGCTCTCTCTCACTCACTCACTCACTCACTCACTCACTCACACACACACACACACACACACACACACATAACTACACATACCCACACACACATGCACTTCCTCCTGAAGAGTCTCACCCTGCAATTAAACTAAAGCCTCATAAATATATTTCAGAAGAGCTACCCCACTGTGATGGCTGTAATTACTGTGTGTGTGTGTGTGTGTGTGTGTGTGTGTGTGTGTGTGTGTGTGTGTGTGTGTGTGTGTGTGTGTGTGGCAACTAGGTCTTTTCTATTTATCTGATAATTAGCATCCTTGCTTTTTCATTCTTCAGAGATTTGACAAAAGAAGGAAGGCAAACCTCTATTGGTTGAATATGTCTCTTGACTTTTCTCATCCTCACTTACTCTCAGTCATTTGCGAAAACCGCTTAATCCTACTAGGGTCGCGGGGAGGCTGGAGGCGAAGGCAGGGTACAACCTGAACAGCTCGCCAGACCATTGCAGGTCCAACACACACACAACCATTTACACTCTCATCCACATGTAGGGACAATTTGAAACAGGACTGATGTGCATGTTTTTTGACCATTGGGAGAAAACCAGAGTACCTGGAGGAAACCCACACATGCACAGGAGAACATGCAAACTCCACACAGAAACAGCCTCGCAGGGTTCAAACCAAGGGCTTTCTTGCTGTGTGCTAACCACTACACAACCCTGCTGCCGTCTTCTCATTCGCTTCCACTTAATACAAATAAATATTACTCAACTAAAAATAGATTATAAAATAAAAAAATTTTGATATAAACAGTAGACGACTCTCTTAAATATATGTTTTCTGATTCTATGTTATACTCCTAAATATCTCAGTATTCCTGTGTTACCATTAAGAGACAGGGTAATATGGTATCTTACTGTGTGAATGTGTCATCATTCTCGAAGGCCAAATTCCTAAAGTGACATATTTTTTAAACTAAAAATAAATACAAAGATGTTTTTTCCCTCTATATTTACATTTCTAATGACTGGGTGATGCCTGTCACTGCTGTCCCCCCAGTGCAGCTAACTGGATTATCAAAGGCCGGCCATGTCTCTCACTGTCTGTGGTGAGAGG
>JAQMYF010000016.1:5205682-5222243 GCA_030014195.1 Neosilurus mollespiculum
TTGGCTGATTAGAAATTAAGTGTTAATGAGCAGTTGGACAGGTGTACCTAATAAAGTGGCCGGTGAGTGTATATGGGGAATTTTCTGTACATGGTAATGAAGATACTTTGTATTGACATTTTTGATTAAATGAAAACTGAAAAAGAGTAAATGCTAAATGGCTTGTTTTCACTTTCCTTATGTTACAGCAACAAGATGAGACATAAAGCAGAAAAAAGAAAAAGGATAAAAAATTAAAGACCTTTTTTTTTCACAGGGTTTGACATTTATTTGGACTTTGACTCAGCCATATTTTACTTTCCTCCATGCCCCGTAATAAACAAGAAATATATACATTAAAGATATGCACATATCATGGCATAGATGACACTAAATTACACTAACTCAGGGTGGAAACTTTCTGGCGGTAATGACTGGCATGATTACAAACATAAAGATATTCTCAAACAAATTCTTTATGGTTAAAAAAATAACGTGAAATAAAATACGTGGCTTCTGGTTATCACTGGGTGTTTTTCTATAAATTAGCATTAATACGAACATTAAAACATGCTATCTTCTAAGATGAAGCCACAGTACAGAAACAGCAAAAAGCAGAAGGTGGTAGATAGACAGACTGTCAATAATGTGTCCAAACATCCCTCAATACACCTGCAGACACCTCTGAACAGACAAGAAGAAGCATTGCGCCGTCACTTGCGCTTATCTTAAAAAAGTGAGAGAGGAATAGAGAATACCTGATCGAAATGATGGAAACGGATTCTTATTGTTGTCTGTTTCCTCTGAACATGCTCCATATGGCTTTTGGCCCATTGTAAAGTATACAAAAAATAGGAAAGCACCAGGCTCTACTGTACTGGCCTTTTGGATATGTGCACGCGCAGGAAGGACAGTAAGATGAGTTGGATTAATCTAAGCAAAAAGGAGGATGGTTAGATTTTTTAAGGGTCCCTTGTTGATGAAAGGGTTTAAGGAGCTCATGCAGCTGGGACTGAAGCACAGAGAGACAGAGCAGGAAAGAGAGTGAGAGTGAGGCAGACTCCAGCCTTCCTCACAGCCCCAAAGACAGGACAGCACACACACCTGCTTACGTGGGACACAGGACTGAGGAGACAAAAAACAAATCACATTATTTTTACACAATGTTATGGGAAAGGTACAGCAGGAATTGTGCAGGTAGTGATAAGTTTGATTATTATTTAATTTCTACAGCATTATGATCTGAAGTGTGTTTGAATGATGTTCACCTTTGAGTATGTAGTCAGTTAGCAGGGTGGGGACTTTCTCACTGTCCTCCTTCATGGCATAAAGAACTGATGAAGGACGAAGAGAAAGATGGGAGTCAGTGGTTGTATGCATAACAAGTAAACATTGTCCTGTATGCTCCCTTGTGTGTACCACAGACACTGTACAATATACGTGACTAATCAACTTCATGGTATACTAAAGGAAAAGTTCTTCCCGTGTGGGGGGTGGTACGGCGGTGTACAGGTTAGCTTGTCCGCCTCACAGCAAGAAGTCGTGGGATTGAGTCCCGGGCTCGGGGGGGGCGTTTCTGTGTGAAGTTTGCATGTTCTTCCCGTGCTTGCATGGGTTTCTTCCAGGTACTCCGGTTTTCTCCCACAATCCAAAGACATGCACAAAGCCTGCTTGCTCCTAAGTGTGAATGGTTGTGTGTGTGGTGGCCCTGCGATGGTCTGGTGAGCTGTTCAGAGTGTACTCCGCCTTTGCCCAGTGTTGACTGAGATAGGCTTCTGCTTTCCCATGACTCTAGTAGGAGTAAGCGGTTTAGCAAATGAACGAGTGGGTGAGTGTTTCCTACATTACCCACAATGCCATTAGGTTATCTGATGAGGCTGCTGTCAGTGAACTTTTAAGTGCTTTAGTCATTAATCTGCGAGACATTCTGCTCAAAGAGATCCAGTTCTGGATTTTAGGTATTCATGTTAATATTGCCATCATGTCATTCTATTTGTCATCTGAATTTCTTTGAGCTTATCTCCTTTATTATCCAGCTGAGCTAAACTTGTAACTCACTATATGTGTTGTGTAACACTAAATTTCTAATTAATATGACATTGAACATTAAAAAAAAATATTGAGTGCAAAAACGAAGCTCTTGTTTTTTTAATTTTCAGGAGATAACAGCAATATGTAACTGTTGTATGTGTTGTACTGTTGTACTGATATCAGTGTGACACGCAACTACTAACATCTCACACAGAGAACCAAAATACAAAACTAGCTACCAAAGTAACAGGAGAGCCATACAGATTTCAACCTAAGCACATTTAAAGTGTTTCTGACTGTAAGTTTCCTTTAAAGGGGCCCAATCACTAGTGACTAGCCAATGTGCTTTATCTTTTATCGTCAACCACAATTTTTCGCAAAATCACTGCGGCTCACAGGCTTAGTATCTCTTATTCACCTGTTTTACATCTTGTTTTGGTTCTGTCGCAATTTACAACAACAATAACAATAACAATAACCGGAGGAGCGATCTTGCTCGTGTACAGTAACTTTCTAGTACAAAACAGATTCGCATAAAGTGAAAAAGGCTGAGTGTTAAGAAACAGAAGAAGGGATATGAATTAAAAAACGTAAAAAAAAGATGGTGATGTTTACTAATAACATGGCGCCTGGTGCAGGGGTCATTGACATTTGCGTACAGGAGTAAAGAAAAAGTTTCAAAAAGACATTGTGGCTGAGTCCATTTTATTACCAAGAGATAACACTGTATAATATCTTTACTTAATATACCTGGTAAGTCACAGATGTCAAACTCAAGGCCCGCGGGCCAAATCCGACGCACAGATTTTATGTGGCCCGCGAGAACTTTCAAAGAATATGATGATCGTACATTCTTTTTATCAAGCGTTACCATGAAACGTAATTTGTCATCCATCCACTAGATGGTGGCAACTTATTTTAAGTAAACAGCTAGTTATTCACTACTGAAGAAAGATTACATGCTAACTCGCCACTGTCAGGCAGTGTCAGAAAAGGAAGGGAAATACCTAAACTAATCAGTTTGTCATGCAGATTTCATGGTTGCCATCGTAAATAGATTTCAAGTGATTATTCCGCCCTCGTTGACCTAGAAATGTAATGGTGTAGCCTTTAAATACACAGCTTTATTAAAAATGCAAAGTGGACCTAAAAAAATTTTCTTACACACCATTCATTACCAAGTACAACACATTTACACTTACTTTTCGTCAGCATTTGAAGTTCCTCAACAGATGGAGGAGCTCCTTTCTTCTCATATGGGATCACTGTGTTTAGATACTTCATAAAGCAGATAAAAACAAAGACCACATTAAGAGAAACAGAGCTAACACTATGGTAAAGGCACAGAAGAACGGGTATCCTCTCGTTTTTGCAATGCCCACGGCATTATATTCCACTGTAGTGCTTCCTCACCTGTCTGTCCATCCCTGAGTTTCCAAATGTCTGTCTGATCCCCGTCTGCAGGATGTTGGACAGGCCCTCCATACTGAAACGCTGCAAACATTCACACATACAACAATTCATTCTTAGAAACTGTCTATCTATCTATCTATCCATCCATCCATCCATCCATCCATCCATCAATCCATCCATCCATCCATCTATCTATCTATCTATCTATCGATGTAATATATAAATCTCTTCATTTATTTGCTAAACAGCATAAAGTGTACCTGTATTGGTCATCCTGACTCCATAATTTTTGTGTATGTAATACGTTTAAGCAATACAGATGCATGTTTTAACATAAGTAGCCATGAAATCGACAGAACTGGTAATTTAATCCCATGGATTACTAGCGGGGGCTGAACTGCAGGGGTTAGCAGTCGTTTTGCCCCAGAATTGGCGTCAACACGTTGGGCGTGCTGGATGTCTCTTGTGGAGACAGTGAGATGTTACATTCTAGCGACTCTGTGGACGAGAACGCTGCCAGAGATAAGCATGACGGTAAATCCAAAACGGAGCTAACGCTTTGCCTACTCGGCTTTCCTGTCATCAGTTGGTTTAGTCACAAAAAGTAATGTTTTGCGTGAACTCTGTGCTTGTTGTTTGTGCAGCTCAGCACTGGCTGATAATGTGTTATGCTACACGGGGTCAGTTATGCAGCCCAGCCAGTCCAACGAGTTCTCATCACTATCAGCCTGGAACAGCCGATCAGAAAGGCAACATGGCTGTCAACAGCGCTCGCACTTTGAAAACGGGCATGGACTGATGTTGCCGGAAGGAACCACTGATGTTATATATCCTACTAAGGCTCATCACATATCCAGTACCTCTCATCCTAATGGGGCAGTTAATTCATTCATTAATTAAATTACCAGACCACTTAATCCTACTAGGGTTGTGGGAAGGCAGGAGCCTATCTCAGCCAACTCGGGGCATAGGCGGGGTACACCCTGAACAGCCTGCCAGTTCACAGCAACATGCTGGGTTCGAGTCCTGGGCGAGGCCATTTCTGTGGGTTTCCTCCGTGTACTCCGGTATCCTCCCAAAGTCCAAAGACCTGCACATTAGTCTAACTGGCTGTTCCAAATTGCCCCTAGGTGTGAGTTTGAGTGTGAATGGTTGCGTCTGTGTGTGCATTGACCCTGTGATGGTCTGTCGAGCTGTTCAGAGTGTACCCCGCGTCACCCAGTGTCACCTGAAAGGTAAGCAGTTCAGCAAATGAGTGAGTGAGTGATTTTACTGGATTTCATATTAAAAACCTAACAAAAGAAAAGCCCAAAATAACACAAAATAACAATGTGAACCTAAGACTAAAGTATGCACTGGTTTATGAAGTGTGATACAGAACTACGGTCAGAACATGTTAGGAACGTGTTACAGTGGCTTAGCTGTGCAGACAGCATGAGCTGATCGTACACATGATGAGGCTGAAACGTCTGTGTAAGCTTCCTCTGCTTCCTGTAAGTGCTAAGTGCTGTTTACGTTAACGGATGTGAGGAGTTCCAGTAACCAGAGACATCCAGACAATGCACTCTGACTTCAGAAAGCACCGCAGCTCATTTATGTTCACTCTCACTCCCTCAGTCACATATAAACAATACAAAGCTCCTTCGTGGTAGCCAATTGTAGCTGGTATTTTAATATAATTATTTAATATTATACTTTAAACTATCAAATACCCTCCCTCTAATCCTCTATCACATACACCACCTTCACTGGCATGCTGCCGGTTTTCTCAGAGCGGCTGGACCCCTGCAGGCTCATGGCCTTGTCCCTGCGCCGGCGCTTGCTGAGCTCCCGCTGCTCCTTCTGCCGGTTCTGCACCTCCATGAGGGCCGTGATGAACGTATTCTTCACCTCTTTTTCAAACTCGAGCTCATCTCTCCGTGCCAACTGAGCCACTAGTTCCTCTGAGTACTCCCTCACCGCCATCTCTACACGGCCCAGCAGCTCCAGGAGATCTGAGCTCGGCATCAGCCTTAATCCTAGGAACAAGAAGATATTTTCTAAGTGCAACCCAAGACTTAAGTTTAGGCATTAATGCACGGAGTGGAGTTCCTGGAGAATCTGTGATTTTATGCTTCTTCACAGTGTGATGTGTTTGTAGAGCAGATGCCGATGTCTGCTTTCAGTCAGCGAGATCTGTTAGGATCGACTGAATTAGGTTTACAAAAAGCCCTGAAAAAAAAGATGTTTCTAATGGAATATACAGTATATATAATGTTACACACTGACAAATATACTGTTTTTTAATTTTTATTTATAAAATATTTTATCGAATTTTACATTTTGTCCATCTGGTCTAAATCAATCTAAATTTATTTACATGCCATAGGAAAATATTCAGGTAAAACTCGAAAAATTCAGGCGAGTTTGCTGGCCAATCCAGAGCAGTAATTCCACGGTCATTGAACCAGGTTTTGGTACTTTTGGCAGTGTGGGCAGGTGCCAAGTCCTGCTGGAAAATGAAGTCAGCATCTCCATAAAGCTTGTCTGCTGAAGGAAGCATGAAGTGCTTGAAAATGTCCTGGTAGACAGCTGCGTTGACTCTGGACTTAATAAAGCACAGTGGACCAACAGCAGCAGATGACATGGTCAATGATCAAGGACCCCAAATCAACACAGACTGAAAACTTCAAGCATCTTAAATTGTGTGCCTCTCCATTCTTCCTCCAGACTCTGGGACCTTGGTTTAGATGCAAAATTTGCAACAGACCAGTTCTTTTTTCCTTTAGCCCAGGTAGCCCAGGTAAGACGCTTCTGACGTTGTTTGATGTTCAGGAGCGGCTTAACAAGAGGAATACGACATTTGAAGCCCATGTCCAGGATCCTTCTGCGTGATGGCTATTGATGTACCACAAAATCTGGTTCACTGACCGTGGGATTCCTGTGCTGGATTGGCCAGCAAGCTCGCCTGACCTGAACCCCATAGAGTAAAGGGGCCCAAAGTTTATACTTTTAAGAGGGCTGATATTTCTGTATTTAAAATCCTTTTTTTATTGATTTCATGTAATATTCTAATTTTCTGAGATTTTGGATTTGGGGTTTTCATAAGCTGTAAGCCACAATCATCAAAATTATAACAAATAAAGGCTTGAAATATTTCACTTTGCATTTAATGAGTCTATATTATATATTGGTTTCACTTTTTAAGTTGAATTACTGAAATAAATGAACTTTTGCACGATATTCTAATGTAATTTAATGTTTTTCAAGAATTTCAATACTTTTTCAAAAGTACTGAAATTTTTCATTGCCTGGCCAAAAAAAGTTGCACACTCAAATTTTTTCATGGAGAGCCTTTAACCTTGATCTCGGCTTGTATTGTTGTATATGGCATTGTTGCTCCAGTTGGTCCGGTTGAGGCTCAGCAACATTAATGTGGCAATATAATGAAGTCAGCTGATGAGCTGAATGTACTGAGTGAACAGGTTTTCAAATCAATAGACTTTTTCTTCACTGATGGCACGGATATAAAATGGGGACTCAAATAATGAGCAAGTGGTTCAGGGAGCACGAGGAATCATTTTTACATATGTATTGGCACCCCAGCGTCCTGACCTTAAACCTATTGAAGGTTTTCGGGATGTGCTGGAGAGGACTTTATGGAGTGGTTCAGTTTTTCCCTCATCGATTCAAGACGTCGGTGAGAAATGAACCCGACACTGGATGGAAATAAATGTTATGTTGCTTCAGTTTGTTGAAACAATGGCATAAAGATTATGAGCTGTAAGCAAGGCTACAGGAGGAACAGTAACATTTTCATGAATGCAACTTTTTTTTGGCAGTGTATATAATTGGTATTCCTATTCTAATTTTTGATAAAGCATACTTATAAATAAAGTTCTGCATGAAACTAGAAATCAGACACAATGCACAAGTTAACTGTAGTAAAAATAGATCATTTAAATAAAATCTCAGAAAGATATGACTGTGCACAGAGATTATAAGAGATATAATGTGAGACCTTCGTAGGAGCAGTTGTTGTTGTTGGTGGCCTGAGACAACATGCGGATCTCCTCCAGGAGACAGGGGTTAGACTTCGGGGAGGAGATTCCGCTTTCTTCCTCCTCCTCTTCCTCTGTCTCACCTGGGTCGGGAGAGTTCTCCATCATCTCAACAATCTCCTCTATCACCTAGTAAATATGTTCAGATAAACACACACACAACACACACACGCACACAAACACACACACACACACACAGACACACACACACAGACACACACACACACACACACACACACACAGAGTGTTTTATGATAAGACAATTATTAGTAAAGGGGTGGGGCGACACGGCCAGACACAGATTAATCTGCCAGCTTGAGGTTATTATTCTCTGTCATTATTATGTATTCATTGAAGAATTTAGTAGTTTATTATGGTCTTTATAAATGTGGACATATATGAGCCTGG
The DNA here is from genome assembly GCA_030014195.1 of Neosilurus mollespiculum. Lineage (NCBI taxonomy): Eukaryota > Metazoa > Chordata > Actinopteri > Siluriformes > Plotosidae > Neosilurus > Neosilurus mollespiculum. Next base: position 5,213,554 of record JAQMYF010000016.1, read on the forward strand.
CATTGGATTTAAATAAACCTGCAAACCCCAATATGAATCCACTATCAGGAAGAGTTCAGTGGAGGCCAAGGAGTTGGGAGCGTCTTACCTGGTCAGCAGTGATGAGAGGTTCTTCAGGCAGACAGTTGGCATTTTCATTCTTCTCGTTCATCTCCTCCTCCTCTTTTTCATGTATCTATAAAAAGTAGGTTAAATACATGGTCGTTATGACAACGCTCAGTTCATGTCGGCTAGCATTAACGTCATCCTGACACGTGACTAACGGCAGAGTGGAAGGGTAAATGACTCTACATTATTCCATTATTATGTTGACTAATATGTTGAGTGCTGCTGCACATTTTTGCTACAGCCTGGTGTACATTTGATAAATGGTGTCTAATGGAAGGTCTTTGTAAAATCTGCTGAACTGTTACGAACAGAGAGATTTCTAAGTGCTTAGTGCGTGACAGATGAAGTCTAAATAACAATTTATCGACATTTTCTTCAGCTTTTAATGATATGATTTTGCCTGTATATTATAAGGGAAAAAAATACGATTTGGGGGGATAAAAGAAGCCAGACCTCAGAACAAAATACGATCAAGCTGTTATTTTGCTTGAAATCATACATCTGGGCTGATGCAAGACTCTGAGCACTTAAATGATATCGCTGCTTGTCATTATTTGTCTGAACAGAAGAAGCCTGGTGTAGAAGAAGCGATAAGGCTCTGTTTTAACTCCAAACTGTGAAAGAAGACGCAATCTTTTCCTAGAAGTATCTTTTACAGTACAAATGGTTTTACTGATCTTGTGTTCAAAGAAATATTTAAGGGTATTTAAAGTTTACTGGTATTGGCCATCTTTACAGAATAATTTGTGTGTATGTAATACGTTCAAGCGATACACATGCTTATTTTAACATAATTGACCATAAAAAGCACAATACGGGAAAGTTTATCTCGTGGATTTCTAGCAGGGGCTGAACCAATGGTTAGCAGTAGTTTCCATATGATATGTGATATCAACACGTTAGTCCGTTTTTCCCATCGCAAATAAACAAGCAGATCTTTTCAGTGAGCGACATTTTAGGTGATTTTAAAAACGTGTTCAAGAAGCAGCTATGGCTTGTTATTTGCTGTTAATGGTAACCTATTGGAACCAGAGAGGAAGGAGACTTGTGGAAACAGCGTGACGTCACATGAGGACTCTGAGGACGAGAATGCTGCCAGAGATGAGCCGAATCCAAAATGGCTTATGCAGCTAATGTATTGCCAACTCGGCTTTCCTATCATCAGTTGGTTTAGAAACAAAAAGAAATGTTTTCTGTGATTTCTCTGCTTGCTGTATGGGCAACTCAGCAGCACTGGCCGATAATGGGTTTTGATGTACGGGGCCCAGCCAATCCAACAAGTTCTTGTCACTACCAGGCTGAAACAGCCAATCAGAAAGGCAACATGTCTCTGAGCATGTCTTGAATTGTAACACTTGCATGAACTTTGAAGTCATGCATGGACTGATGTTGATGGAAGGAACCGCTGATGTTATACGTGATCATTTTAAATAGCCAGTAACACTAATTCACCACAGGTACACTTCAAATAATGACAGACATACAGTACAATACAGGACATTATACACATTTACATTTACAGTTAAACTATTGTTAGAAGAAATAACTAAAGAAATAGCTTGCTTACTTCATCATCTGAGAGGTTGCCATTCAGTGTCTCGGAATTTGGGCAATCCCAGCTGGACACAGAGGACGGTAGATAGTTATCAGTCAGAGCGTCCCACACACTACAAACACAAACACACACAATTATATCCATAAAACAAGCACAATCTAAGCACACAACACAGAGATCACGTGTATACCGATAGACCTAGAACCTTTTTAAAATTTATTAGGTTTTTGGTTCAATTTGACTACATCAGATCCTGATAAAGCATAATAATAGAAATCATGTTTTTTTTCTTAAATCGATCTACATTCACCTAACAGACAGAATGCAGTTTGCTTTCCAGGAGCTTTCCATCAGCATGCATCTGTTAATAGGTCAATACTGCAGACCAATCAGTCAGAGAACAAGCCCTCATTCACATTCACATAAACTCAAAGAAAACCTCACAAAAGGCCACTGGGACACCACAACTGGGACAAACTGGCACTGGTACCGATCTACTGACTGCCCATAACATCTGAAAACAGCTGACTAATCTACAGCCAGACCAAACAAAACAAGCAATTGCAGGAAATGTTGTGCTGATATGCCATATGTTGAGTACCAGTACTACAGCATTATTTTAGCAGTTTAACATATGGAATGCAGGTTTCAGACCACTGACCGTATATATAATGGACACAGCTGCATCTATGCTTTGTAGTGCATGGATATGAAGCATTTTTGATTACGGCATTTTGTCAAATTTGCAACTAGCATCTGTGCACTAGGGATTTTCTCTGGCTCTTGTATACAGAGTAAATGCTAAAGGTGTCCTTTAATTTTTACTATGGTAAATCTGTTGGGCATTTCACATTCGAGTCTACTGGCACATCCGGCCGGAGCTTATCCCTGGTTTCCGTAGCGTGAAGTGACTAAGAAACGCTAGTTTATTGCAGGTTACCTTCTCAGTATTTTTACTGGTACCCATTTAGACTGCTGAGTGGACAGAGGTACAACTTGTCTTAGCACGGTGGGGTCTAACGGGGATTCAAACCCACAACCTCTCAATCATGAGCCCAGCACCCTAACCCAAATAGTTTCAGCTGGAGCTCTCTCATTGGTGACGTGGTGGCATAGTGCTTAGCATGTCTACCTCACAGACAGACGGTCCTGGGTTCGGCGAGAAAGTGTTTATGTGGAGTTTGCATGTTCTCCCCATGCTTGTGTGGGTTTCCTCTGGGTACTCCGTTTTTTCTCCCTCAGTCCGAAGACATGCACATTAGGCTAACTGGCTGCTCCAAGTTGTCCCTAGGTGTGTGAGTTTGAGTGTAAATGGTCGTGTGTGTGTGTTGGTTCTGTGATGAATTGGCATGCTGTTCAGGATGAACCCCTTCTTCACCCCTTGAGTCAGCTGAGAGAGGCTTCTCAAATGAATGAAGTTTTTTTCTTAAATGAAAGAAGACTTTTATTCATGTGACGAGCTAAAAATTGCAGACAGTGAAATAATGTGTGATATAAATGCACAATAAGATGTGAAATCAAGTTTGCTAGTTTATAGGGCTAAACGGTTTGTCAGCGAAAAAATTTTTTTTTTGCAGATATCAGCATAGAGAAAACTAACTGTCCGAATTAGACACAGAAACTGAAAAGATTGTTTAGATGAAAAAAAGGAAAATAGGTAGATTCCCAGTTTGAAATACATTTCATTTGACAAAAATAAAGCCAAGAGGTTTGCTAGACTTCCACTGGCTCCTAACTGGACACCGGAAGCTGCTGTCCGTGTGTTGCAGTGAATTGCTTGAAGCCATGATGCATAATATATAGATGTACAAAGGTTTACAAAATTGCATTAGTATTATCTCCTAAATTTAGCAGGCACAACTGTGTTAGCTTCATGCCAGAAATATATCTTGGCTCATGGTTTCTGTTAGATGGCAGCAGGTTTTCCTCAAAATGTGATGGTATTTTCCTCCATCCATATTTCCTTCTACCTTGACAGGTACCGCAGGTTGGTTTTGGCAAAGCTCAATTGAGATTTGATGTGGACTTTTTTTTAAGGAGTGGCTTTTTCTTTTTTTTTTTTTTCTTTTTTTTTTTTTGCATGACCTCCCATATAAGCCACATTTGTGATATTGTTGTCACATACGTACACAGAGTAACCTTCTATAGCTTAACTTAGCTTAAGAGAAATCCTGTAACTGTTTGGCCTCTTGGAAAAGGTTCTCCTCGCTCTTCCATCCAGTTCAAAGGGATGGCCTAATCTGCGAACGCTCCTAGACTTACAAAACACTTTCCATTTCTAGATTATGGACTTTATTGTGCTTCTAGGGATTTTCGAAAGCTGACTTATGCATGTCCACAACTTTATCCCTGAGATCTTTTAACCATTTCTTGCCACCTGTAGTTGATCGATTGCTTTCAGTTACACGTTCATGTGTTGGAGTGCTCTAGCAATAACAATTTTCATGCTGAACCGATAAGCATGAATTCAGATGATCACGGGGGAAGCCAAAGATGAATAGTTACACCTGATTGTGTACAAGGGAGTGATTGCACTGTATACACAGACAGCCTATCTCTAGCTGGATAATTAGCATGAGCATTAGGCTAGTTAATGTCACTTCCTTGATGTTAGATGCAGATTGTTTAGTCAGCCCTTAATTAGATAATATTCTACCCAGTGTGCCAGCGTTCATTCTCTTTTCTCTACAGCTGAGTTCTAATGCTACAGTGCACTGGGAAATAAGAAGCAAATTAAAAAAACCTGCTTTCATACAAAAATACACTTCAATGAAAGTGAAAAACTGAGGAAGAAAATAGCACTGTGCATTAGGAGATGTAGTAATGGCCCACTGTGTTCGCACTGAGCACTGACTGGACACACCCAGAGATGTACATTAGTGGACTAGCTTGTCCTGACATAAATCGACCCATTAAAATGCTGTTGCTGGACTATATTAGGTCAACTATCGCCTCAGTTGATTTACCACGCAACATCTGTCCTTATTTGTCCTTATTATATCATATTTGTTTATAACCACAGTTTCTGTTTATGTAATGGCTTTAAATAAATGTGCTAAAATAACCTAACCAAGACAGTCTACAATCCTAAACAAAATTAAAATGTTATATAACATCTTTGGAATGTTGGTATATTAAAAAAGCAGGCTACTAATATTATTAATACTAAAATGTAATACATAACTGCTGCACAAAATTCCAAATTCAGGAGTTTTACAGTATATAGCAAGGATTCGGATTGGTGAGCAAGGAGCTAATTAAGCTTTATAATGAGTATAACTAATTCTTTACCCAAAGTATGACTGACCACATACCTATTCACAGTGTGTAAAACGCATGATCTCTGCATTGCCTCATGAAAACAACTCCACTGAGCTAATGCTATTGGATTAAACTAATCATCAGAACAGTGACTGACTCCACACAAGGAATGACGTACTGTAGTTCAGTAGAATTTGAACAAGACCCATGAAAAACATATCTCCCTCAGTTGCCAAACTGCTTAGTCCTACTAGGGTGGTGGGGAGGGTGGAGTCCATATCAGCCGACACTGGAAGAAGGTGGGGGTACACCCACAACAGTTTGTCAGACCATCGCAAGGCAACCATTCACACTGAAATTTGGAACAACCAGTTAGCCTAATATGTACGTCTTTGGACTGTTGGAGGAAACCAGAGTACCCTGAGTAAACACGGGTAGAACATGCAAACTCCACAAAGAAACATCCTCTCCAAGCTCAGGACTTGAACCCAAGACCTTCTGGCTATGAGGCAAACGTGCTAATCACTCCACCACCGTGCCATCCAGCATGCAGTTACGAAGGAAATGGATTAGGGTGTGTTTGTGTGTAGGCGGGATGGGGTTATTCATTTCTGATTTCCTCCACGTCCCTGATTTTCCAGTTTAGTGAATAGTAAATAATGTGCTGTCTTAAACATCGCAAGTGTTGCCGAGACATAGGGTTGTTTTGTGCTGAATTCTGCAAACAGGCACAGATTTGTGTATGACTGATTCAGGCCAAGAACAGGAGCCACAGGAAAAAAACAACACATCACAGCAGGAGCCTCTGAGTAAAACTGGTACATGTGGGCCAAAAACTGACGCAGAGCTCAATAAGCCTTCAAACAAGCCTTCTGTTCTTCACAACTGCAATTCCCGGTGACAAGAACATATGGCTGAAGTCAATAAACTAGGAGAATTGATAACATGAGATGACAGAGAGGAAACAGAACTAAATATCAATCATTTGGCTAAATAGAGAGAACAGCATGCTGTGTAGTAAGCATCTCTGTTGATACAGTGCTTCAGAAACATGCTGTACTCTGAAAAATAAGAGGTAATCTATCACTTTATACAATTTCCTTCCCTTTACTTTGCTGACACTTCAGAAAAACAGCCATCTTCCCAGTTTCACTCTTTAACTATTGATAAACTACACAGATACAGATTCCCTTTGTGAGTCTGGATCTCATGGCACACCCAGGAACACCTTCACACCGGTGTGCTTTATTTAGATTTTTATATTCAAATCCCTAGATCACGCAAATGAAGAGCAGCATGACAGCAACTGCTTGATGGAGATGGGGTTAGATAATCAGCACGGTGGTGTAGTGGTTAGCACGGCTGTCTCACAGCAAGAAGGTTTCAAGGGTTCGAGTCCTGGGCTCCACAAGGGTGTTTCTGTGTGGAGTTTGCATGTTCTCCTCATGCTTGCGTGGGCTTCCTCTGGTTACTCCCGTTTCCTCCCACAGTCCAAAGACATGCATATTAGGCTATTTAGCTGTTCCAAATTCCCTAGGTGTGTGTGTGTGTGTGTTGGTCCAGTAGTGGACTGGCAAACTGTTCAGAGTGTACCCAACCTTCACCCATAGTCGGCTGAGATTCCAGGTTCCAGCCTGCCTGTAACCCTAAAATCTTATATGTGAACCTTTAAACCTATAATAGAAAGGGCTAAAACACACTCACTCTTCATCCTGTAGCCGCTCCTCATCCTCCTCAGCATGTGATTGATTGCGGACGGGTGCTAGGCCCTCTGTCTTGGTGTTGTAGTTGTGGAAGCACACGTTCAGCTTCTCATCAAACTCATTCACCAGGTCCTCCATGGACTTGAAACTCATCATCTCTGAGAAGTTCTCCAGCTCAGAGAAGTCCTCCCGGGAGAGTGGGGCGAGGGGGATGGTCCCGTATGGTCGGTGTGGTGCCGGTTCAGGTTCCAGTTCCTCCATCTTGCATGGCCGGAGATCTTCGAACTCCTCATCGAGACAGACAAGCGGAGCCTCCATACTTCTGCCCACAATCACACGGCCACTTAAAGATCTGTCCGGTCACAACCCTGATGAGGGAAAATATATTATTTATTTTTGTATCACAAAAAAAAAATTGCCCTACACTTCCATTAAGATTTCAGTTAGGAAGCACTTAAAGAAGGAGGATACATTTTGTGTTCAAAGTGAAGGCACTTTGAAGTGTAAATCCATCCATTTGTCTTACCGCTTAATCCTATTAGGGTCCCATGGAGACTGGAGCCTATCTCAGCCGAGATCAGACGAAGGGGGGGGGGTTCACCCTGAACAGCTCACCAGACCATCACAGGGCCAACACACATACAACCATGCACACTCACATCTAAGGGCAATTTGTGGGAGGAAACTGGAATACCAAGAGGAAACCCACACAGAAACATCCAAGCCCAGGAATCGAACCCAGGACCTTTTTGCCATGAGACGGATGTGCTAACCATTATGCCACCGTGCCAGCCTGAAGTTTAAATGAAAGACGTTATTTATGCGCACATTCTAATTGCTTCTTCACTTATCTGTATCACATGAATGAGTCTTCCTTATTGATAATATGTTTACAATCCTGGGACAAAGCTTCAGATGTTTCTTTAAATGTGGCACTTTAGGTTTCTTATCAGCCATTCACATGCCACTAACAAATCTTAGAAGATAACGTCACACAAAGACATCGACGTAATTCAACAGAGTGAGTGAAATGATTGTAATTACTGCCATTGTATCTGTCAAAGCCCTTTCAGAGACAAATCACTATCTTTTATAATTTTAATCTTATAAATCCTGCATGTGAAAATGTGAAAACGTCTGAATGAGAATTTTACGAAGTTATGTTTTGTGAAATGTGAATAATATAATTTCATAATCACCCATCACTCACCAATTTGCCAAACTGTTTAATACTACTAAGGTAGCGGGGATGCTCGAGCCTAGGGTACAGCCTGAACAGCTTGCCAGACTATCGCAGGGCAACATATACACTCACACCTGGGGTGAATTTGGAACAGCCAGTTAGCCTAATGTGCATGATTTTGGACTGTCAGAGAAGCACATGGAGAAAATTCAGTCTCCATACACAAATGCCCTCACCGAGCCCAGGACTCGAATCCAGGACCTTCTTGCTGTGAGGTAGCCATGCTAACCACTACACCACCATGCCACCACATATCATAACTGTATGATAAAAAGACTACATCCCAAAATGTGTACAAATTTACATGAGAGTAAATTATCATTATTATTATTATCATTATGTAAAAATGATGAGAAGATAAAAATGTAAAGAATAAATAACACATATCAAAAATCTATATAATGTGTACATTTGTGATTTCTTCTTTTGGTTCAGGAGGACTCTTGCACTGCATGTTTTCCATGATACTATATGTACATCACATAAAACGAAAAAAAGTTTTACTCTACATTTACAGCATTTGGCAGACGCTCTTATCCTCAATTTTATACAAGTGACCACTCGACGGTTAAGAGCCTTGCTCAAGGGGCCACCAGTGGCAGCCTGGTAGTACCCCCTTGTTGAACCCCTGACCTTTGGATCAGCAAGGCAGAGCCGTAACCACCTGAGCCACCACTAGCACTCTAAAGACACTGTTGTAAAAAATAAAATTATATGTATATACTGTACAGACCAAAAGTTTTGACACACCTTCTCATTCAATGAGTTTCCTTTCTTTTCATGACTATTGACATTGTAGATTCACACTGAAGGCATCAAA
>JAQMYF010000016.1:5257755-5273762 GCA_030014195.1 Neosilurus mollespiculum
TATATATATAAGAAGCAGTTCTTAAGAGAATCACAGCGGAGACTATGATCAGAGTGGCAAGAATGAAACTATCAAATTTGAAGTTTACCAAAATGTATTAGACTACAGGTGAACAGGGTGGCCAACACTTTGTCAGAAACACAACCCAAGAACACCATCCCCACACTGTAGCATGACTGTTGTAGTATGTTGCGAAGATGCTGCTTTTGATCAGCGGGGACTGGAAAACTTGCCAGGCCTGAAAGCAAAATGGATGGAGCCAAATATGGGGGAGCAACAGCAGATGAGCTGTTCAGATCCATAAGACAATTGAAATGGGGCAGTGTGTGTGTGTGTGTGTGTGTGTGTGTGTGTGTGTGTGTGTGTGTGTTACACTGGCACAACACATACAAAAAAAATGACCTTTAATGGTCCACTCAGACCGAAGACCTTGATACAACCGAATGTGACATGACAGTGTGAGTAGCTGTGAGTGAGTAGGGAGATATTCATTACCGTCTGTACTGTCTAATTTCACTCAACCTCCCAAAACCATGCAACATGTGGACTGGTCAAGATAAACTACCCCATTAAAGAAAAGACATTATTCAAATAAGTTTCTTTTTACCAACACTAACACAAACAACAAACATTTCTTTAATTAATGTCTGGGCAGGACGACCAGCCCGGTGCAGAATTTCCAGTCAAAATAAAACCTTTATTTGCTCCCGAGTGGCGCATCGACAAGGTGCGCGACTGTCGACCCGGAGATCGCAAGTTTGAATCCGGGTTGATGCCACAGCCATCTGTGACCGGGAGTCCGTGGGAGCTAATTGGTCGAGCTCACACGGGAGGGAAGGATGGCATACGCATACTTCCCTTTCACTCACAGCGGTCACCAGCCAATCATGGGCGTCTGTGAGCTCATTCGTACGATGGGGCGGATAAGCGCTTTCCCTCCGAGTGTGTTAGACCGCTCCCAAATACGCATGCGCAGCAGTTCGTAAAAAGACGGGTGGCAGCACTGCATGTCACGGAGGGGGCATGTGCATGCTTACACCCCTCCCTGGTTGGTGGTGGTCGTGTGATAGGGAAGGCAATACTTGATGGGTGGGAATTGGATACGACTAAAATTAGGGAGAAAACAAAATGAGAAAAAAGAAAAAATTTTTTTTAAAGCGATTAAAATGAATGGTGATTTTCATTTTACACATTTTTCAAAACCAACCATCAATCCATTCATTTGCTGAGCCGCTAAATCCTATCAGGATGATAAGGAGGCTAGAGCCCATCTCAGCCGACTACAGGCAAAGGCGGGGTACACCATTCGCCTCAATCAACTTATTGCCAGTTCATCACAGGGCAAGACACACTCACACCAAGGGTCAAGTTGGAACAGCCAATTAGCCAAATGTGCATGCCTTTGGTGTGTGTGTGTGTGTGTGTGTGTGTGTGTGTGGGGATGGACGGACGGACGGACACCGGAGTACCCAGAGAAAACACACTCAAGGACATGAAAACTCCACACAGAAATGCCCTCGCCAGGCTCGGGACTCAAATCCAGGGTTTTCTTGCTGTTACGTGGACGTATTAATCACTACGGGGTGTGTGGTGTTATCTGTGAAGGCTGAAGAGAATAATACCCACCAAGATCAAAAATAAACAAATAAATAAATAAAACACTCCACATCATACTTCGCCTCATTCAATACAAAAGACAAATTCTATAAATGCTTAATTGTTTTATTATTCACTAAAATTATTTTGCTTACTCAACTTATCTGAGGTCAATGAGATACAAAAATCGGCTCGTTGAAGAATGCCAGAAATTATCTGATGGCTTTCCACCAATCAGAAACAAGAAAATATTTTGAATTAATAATTTATATTAATAATAATAATGGATAAAATCCATTTGTGTTTTTTGCACCAAGCACTACTACCCCTAGGTGCGAGTATGAGAATGTACATGTGCAATGCACTAGCATCCCAGCTACGAACTGAACGTGATCCTGACCAGGATCATGCGGTAAATGAATGAGCCAGTCATAAAAAAATATCTACCTTAAAATGTTGTGCACACTGTGTAAAACCAAACAAACAAACAAACAAACAAATTCCAATTTAAGTCCATTTCCTTTCCAGAACACTACAAAATTTCATTAGGGTGACATTGTGAATAGTGTATATAACACTGGTGAGACAACTAAAGGTTAAATATTGACCACCAAACACCAGAGTCATGCATGAACCAAAAGCATGTTTGCATAAAGGCAATAACTGATGCAATGAATCACATGGGGTCAAATCAAACAACAGGAATCAGCAACAACATAAAAAAACCTCATTAAAAAGTCTGAGCTGTTTAGAAACGATACGTTTTAACCACAATGTTAGAGCTTAATATATTTCTGTAATACGAAGAGAACTGTAAAGTAAAGGTAAACAGGGGGTAGACATTCGGGCGGATGATATTAGAAGCAGACCCAGTGCTAATAACATGCAGCACATACACACATGGCCCAGGCATGCTGTACCTAAGTGTCCCTAAAGGAATTCCTTGAGAGAAAGCTGTGCAAAGGGGTCCTGTCCTGGAGGCCTTAGAGGACCTTGACTGGAAGGACTAGAGGCAGCCAAGGGCTAGTTCAGAGAGAATGAGAAAGTGTGAAGGAGTCCACAAACTTACACAATAAAAAAGAAAATGCCGGAGAGGCTAGAAAACGAAGTTGCAAATCTTAAGACCAGAGAAAGTGCTTCCTTAAGTATGCAACATTATCACACTACAGAGATGAGAAGGTGATGTGATGGCAGCAGGATCAGCATTTTGTTTTTACAGATTAAAAGGACATGCATATCTGTAGCCATCCCAGTGCATCCATGCTAGCCTTGTTCAGAAGAGCTCTGTAATGGAACATGGTGATGCTTGGGATTCATTCAAGAGCTTTCTGAACACAGCTTCAAATGTTTTGAGCGGCTTTCGCTCAATTCCATGAATAAGACACCAGCATTTCTTCTGGGAGATCCATGGGAAGCAGCGTGTCTTCGTTTCTCAGAGTAGACTGGAGAAATTCAGTGAGTATTCGGATTTCTACTGTCTGCTCTAGGAAACCATACTGGGACTTTACCATGATATCTGTGACATGATGTCATGGTTATCAGCTGGTCAGTAAACCCAAACGACAGGTAATATGCTCCTACCTGTGCTCCTGGGATTGGGCCGAAAGGGTTAGCGGGCCTCATCACAGGCTGCGTGTACATCATAGTAGGTTGTGTCATCATGGTTACTGGACCCATCTGTGCTGGCTAGACCAACAAACAAGAAGAGGAATAAAGACATTTCATATTTTAATAACACAGATTAAACCAAAAGGCGGCAGTGGTGTAGTGTTTAGCACGTCCGCCTCACAGCAAGAAGGGCCTGGGTTCGAGACCCGGGTTTCTGCTTGGAGTTTGCATGTTCTCCCTGTGCTTGCATGGGTTTCCTTCCACAGCCTAAAGACATGCATCACTTTAATTGTCATAACTTTGATTAAACACTAAATAAAATGTTATTTCACTCACTCTCTTCAGAAATAGCTTCATTCCTCACTGACTATTCCTGCATATTGGGTGGAGTAAGTGTTAATACATTAGAACGGAAAATATAGAATAAATAATGTACCTCTCCAGATCCTATAGTACCCGAGGTCCTACAACAAGGGTTTTCCTTTCAGTCACCAAAGTGTGAACCAAGTTGTCAATAAACTATCAATGTCCTTTTAAGTTGTAAATGACACGACGGCTTGAGCTCAGTGTGCATGCTGATTAAAAGAAAATGAGGAAAAAAAAAAAAATACACAAACGAGGACAAAACAGAATGTGATGATAGAGAGAGTGTTCAAATCCAATATGGTGACATCTGCTAAATGTCAAAAACGTGCACCGGGCATAACATCGTTGTCACAGAGTAACCGAGCTAAATGCTGTCATTTGCTGAACCGTTTCATCCTATTAGGGTCATGGGGAGGCTGGCGCCTATCTCAGCCAACATTGGGTTATAAGGCGGGGTGCATCCTGAACTGCTTGCCAGACCATCGTAGGCCCAACGCACACACAAACAAAACCATTCATACTCACACGTAAGGGCCATTTGGAACAACCGTTTAGGTTAATGTGTACGTCTTTGGACTGTGGGATGTAACCAGAGTACTTGAAGGAAACCCACACAAGTATGGGGAGAAACATGCAAACTCCACACAGCAACGCCCAAGACCGGGATTCAAACCCAGGACCTTCTTGCTGTGATGCAGACATGCTAACCCCTAAGCTACCGTGCCACCCTGAGATAAACAATACTCCCCAAATACCCTGATCTGATTGTGCATCAGTTTTCAATTCATGCTCGTTGCTGTTTCTGTGTCTTTTGATAACTTCAGGAGAATTTATTAGAATAACCTATTCCCCTGATGTCTTATTTAATTTCTCCCTCACGCTATCCTACTCTGCTCATTTGAACCTGATTAAATAATACACCATTATGACATATTAACCAATAATCATGTAACGGTTGGATAAAATATGTATTACTTAGTTGTGGTTTTATCAGTTTTAGAACACCAAGACCATCATCCCTACACAGAAATATTCCCATCTCTTGTTACAGAAAACAGGAAAAAAAGAGAAAAGAAAAAAAGGAAAAGGCCTTAAATGGAAAATCCTCCTCTGTTAAAAAAAGAACTATTCAAAAAATCTAAGACACCCATCATAAGAGCTCTTCAAAGCCCCTGAAGATCAAAAAAAAGCTTCCAAGAAGAGAGAGACTGAATTAGCCTGCCACAAACAGAAGACGCTAGAAATACAACTGAGCTCTACACAATGCGAGAGAGAGATAGAGAGAAAATGTGTGTGTGAGCACACATAAAATGGAGAAATGAATCACCGTGTCGAGGTTACATAAGTGAAGTAGCAGGGCCACAAATCAGCATGTTGACCGTCTTACTCTCTCAGTTAAACATTAGCTTTAAACTTGCGCCTCATTCTGGAAAACTCAGAGCTTTAATCTCTTCGATCTTTACTGAGAAACATTGTACAATTACACGTAAACGCCATCACGACACCTTTCAAAACGCAAGGCTCTTGACTTCCCACTGGATTCCCATAAACCCCCCTACACTCCTATTCAATCCATTCCAGAAAACCGTGCAAACACGCAGGCCTCAGGAAAACTCTGAACCTTGTTTAATGAATTTATGAACAAAAGCTGAAATATATGAACCATGGAAAGAGTGTCAGTATGAAGAGGTGCTTTAGTTTCTGAGCATTTGCTGCACCTTTCACACCTCCGCACCACCATAGCTGGGACTGAAGACTGAACAGCAGCTAATCAATATGCAGGCAAAACGACAAGGCAGTTATCCAGCCATGCTTTTAATTTATTAGCATTTATTTTTATTTATTTATATTTAAAATTCAGTTACTTCTTAAACACTGTACCCGGCTGTTACTTGAAAGGATTCTCACGTACAAGAGATCCCTTTGCCACCATTACATTAGGTGACAGGATGACCAGTTCCTCTAAAAAATAAACATCATGTCATGGAACATAATGGCTCTTTCAGAATATTTCTTTCAGAGATATTAGCCTATCTCAGCTGACACATTGAGCGAAGGCGGGGTACACGCTGAACAGTTTGCCAGACCATTGCCGGGCAACCAACAACCATCACATTCACACTCAGGGTCAATTTGGAACAGCCAGTTAGCCTAATGTGCAAGTCTTTGGACTTTATGAGGAAACTGGAGTCCCCAGACGAAACCCATGCAAGCACGGGCAGAACATGCAAACACCACACAGAAACACCTGAACCTGGGACTTGAACCCATGACCTTCTGGCTGTGAGGCAGACGGATAATTATAAAAGGAAAGTAGTGCTGTAAAAATTGTGACCGAAATCATGCATAAAGTACAGTTTACATCAAAGATGCCTGATGCTACTCACCACTGCATAACCCATCATGCCCGTGGGCGTCGTAGCGGGGAAAGTCATGACGGCCGGCGCCTGGGAGGGACACAGTCAAGAATTAGAAATGCTGGCAGTACAGAAAGCACTTCTCAGAAAGCTGACAGTGTACCATTCAGCTCAACACCTCCAGCATAAAAAATTCCACTCCAAGGAGCACGCCAAGACCATAACAAGCCTTTCACCTCCCACCTTTACACACACACACACACACACACGTGCAAGCGCACACATGCATACACTTTAGTTCATTAGAAACACTCTGTTTAAATGGACCATTTGCAGACATTTCTTTCAAACCCTAGCAAGCACTGAGCAACTCTTAATCTAAAGGCAGACGTTGTCCAGCGTGTCTGAATGGCAGTAAGACCAGACAGAGGCAGGTAGAGAAGAATAGTACATGTGTATCTGACAGGGTGTGTGAAATAGTCTGTGCGCTTCAGCAAATGCGTCCTCAATGGTAGTGCGACTAGTAGCAGGTGCAGCTCTTGATTCAAAGAGGAGTTCTTTGTGAGAGAGCCGTGAGATTCTCAAAGAGGCTGAGCTCATGACAGAAACACTTTTGTTTTTACTTACAGACCATTCAAATGTGTGAAAGGGCCTTCTCAGCTAATCGTTATCAGGCCATACATTTTTCTGAGAGAACCGGGTTCAGACGGATAATAAATAGAAAACGAATACATTTCAAATAGCTGTGCATCCCTGTGTAAGATTTAACAGCTTAAAACTATTTATTTTTAACATACTGTACATTAAATCAACAATAATTTAGTCTTGTACATCACAATATTGATTATCCACCAAAAAAAAAAATCATAACAAACCTTAAGATATCCACTGATCATCCACTACATTAACACCACCTGACTGACCTGCAGCTACGCAGCTCCATATGCGGCAAGGTGCACCACACCATGGGTTCTGATACCTTTCTAGAATAGTCAGCATTTCAAGTTGGTTCTACAGTTTCTATTCAGTACCAGACATACTAGCTTTCGCTCCCACATTAATCAGTGAGCTTTGGGCAGCCGTTTCAGTGGTTGTCCTTCCTTGGACCATCTTTGGTAGGTACTTACCACTACATACCAAGGACACCCCACAAGACCTGTCGTTTTGGAGATAAATAGGTGAGATGACTGTATTGATTTAGGTTAACCATGGCAATAAAAATATCCCGAACAACACCCGAGACCCCGTCACGTCACCACACTTCATCGCAGAAACACGATTCAATTTTAACCATGTGACAGGGCTTCTGACTTTAGATTATTAGATCAGTTAGAATATTATTTTCAGAACTTCCATTTTGTTTACAGCTTTTTTTTTGGATTGATTGTACAGAAATTCTCACACTCGGAGTGAGTGACATCAGAGTCTGAGCAGGCATTAATACCGTCCACAGACAGGGGTAGTGAATATCATCGATTATCCTGTTACAGTGGCACCTGCCAAGAAGTGGGATGTATTAGGCACAAAGTGAAAGTCAGTTTCCAAAGTTGATGGGTTGGAAGCAGGAAAAAGAGCAAGTGTAAGGATCGAAGTGACTGACAAGAGATAAACAACTGGGTTTTTTTATCTCGAAAACAGCAGGTCTTGTGAGGTGTTCCTGGTATGAAGTGATAAGTACCTAGCAAAGAAGGACAACCAGTGAACTAGCAAGAGCGCCAACGCTCAATGATATCCGTGAGGAGCGAAGGCTAGTACATGTGGCCTGATTCCACAGAAGAGCCAACTGTTAATGCTGGCTATGATAGAAAACAGTTGGAAAGCACAGTGAATTGCAGCCTGCTGTACACCAGTACCAGTCAGGTGGTTTTAATGTTGAGGCTGATCGGTGTTTAACTGTATCTCATATACGCCAAATACAATCAATGGAACCACACTTTACTCATTAATTAATGCATATCTTCACAGCAAGCTAAAAAAAAGAAGGGAAACTGTAGATCATATAGGTGACAGTCATGCTCCGGAAGCTCTTGGTTAGTTCAGCTGGTCACAATGAGGACAGAGGCTTCAGTGTGACTCTGGTCACTGCATGTGCACTGGTATGCAAACGCCCACTGTTATAAAGTGCACTCAGACATGCACGCACACACGGTTCTGTGACCAGAGTAGAAGCTGTGAGGTTAATAATATACTCATGCATCTCAAAACAGTTCAATCGTTGGGACTTACGTATTGTGGGAAATGCATGCCATTCTGTTTATTCCCCCAGATGAAAAAATTTCACAACGCAACACAGTTAGAGGACATAAAGATACAAATTGTAGCTCAAACAATAAGGACATTTTAAATGCATACTACAAGGACTGTTTACTGAGGACCTCCTAAATGTGTCTTATTCACAGAGATCTATATACAACTGGAGGGTTGCACAACCCACTACCTGCACTGCTACTCCCAGCAGGGGAAGCATGACAAGTTTAATATGTCGACAGTACATGCTGCTTAAAAACAGCTGTTTGTCTAATAATAACTTGACTGAAATATGAATTACATTTTGCACATATACCTCTTTCACATTACAATATACTTGCAAAATATGTTTACAAGAACAAACGGCAAGATTTGAATTAACTACTTTCACTCATACAAAAAACAAAACAAAAACAAAAACACTTTCACTCATAGTCTGATTTCCACACAAATTCACTTTCGTCAGACCGCTTAACCCTACTAAGGTCGTGGGGAGGATGGTTCCTGTCTTAGCCAACACTGGACCAAGGAAGGATACACCTTGAACAGCCCTCCAGACCATCGCAGGGCCACACATACACACCCCGAGGAGCAATTTTGAACAACCAATTAGCCTAATATGCATTGCTTCGGACCATGCGGGTGGAAAGCGCGGTACTCGGATGAAACCAATGAAAGCACGGGGAGAACATGCAAACTCCACACAGAAACACCTGATCCTGGGACTCGAACCCAGGACCTTCTTGCTATGAGGCGAACGTGCTAACCACTACGCCACCCTTTGATTTGTTTTCATTAAGTTATTCCTTTTATAATAAAATTGTTACTGTGTTTTATGTTTCCTGTGTCATGATTTTGTACAGTTAATATATTAGGTTTGTGTCAACAGTAAAAAAGTCCTAACGTGCTCTACATTCATATGTGAGACATTGTTTGACGATCACTAGTGAGAAGCAATATGGCGACCGCATGGCTTCATCATGTGCGCTCACAACCTGCGTATACACCTCCAGTTGTCTATAGAGCTCAGTGGTGTTATTGTGTAAGAACTTAAAGTTAACACACCAAACTCGCCGGGTTCCATGTTGTTGTCGGTGCGGTCTTTGGTTGCCAGTTGTTTCCACCAGTTAGCTTCTTCTCACCAGGCAGACTCCAGTGAATGTCACTACATACAAACAAAAATGTCAGAGCAGACCTTCAAGGCTGCTTGATGTATGCACTTCAAATCAGGACTTACTTTTTTGTTGTGCCATTTCCAATTCCCAGATCTGCAAAGAGCCAAATTGAATTTAATTCAATACTTTAGATCCAAATCACAATAATAATTACATGGTCAAAAGATATGGACACCTGACCATCAAACCCATGTGCTCCTATTCTATGGAAATTAACACAGAGCTGGTCTTGTTATAACCACCCCTATTCTTCTGGGAAGGCCTTCCATTACATTTGGAATATGACTTTGGGGCTATACTTGGTCATTTAGCCACACTGGAATTACGTCAATCAGGCAGTGATGTCAAGTGTGAAGACCTGATGTTTGGTTGGCTATCCAAACCAGCCCAAAGGTGTTCGGTGGGGTTGAAGACGGGGCTATGTATGTTAGAACACTTTAAGAATACGTCTTTTCAAACATTTCCAACTTTACTCACAGCGCGTACCGTTTGTCCAGACACGGCCTATGTCATGAATTGTTCCAGTGAGTGGCGGGTCCAGAACTAGCTTTTAGCCTAGCTTTGACACGGATGAGGAAAAAGATATACAGCCAGTGCCGTCTTCGCTGAAGGAAAATGCTTGGGTGCACTTCGGATTTTACAATTTCCGGGTAAGAAGGAGCATGACATGACAGGTGCGGTGTGCAAAATAAAAGTCAAGTATTTCGGGAACACTTCAAATCCCCGTCTTACGCCATCTTACGCCATCATCCAGAGCTAAAACAAACGGATCAGCAGGCACGACCAACTCCTGACCAATGCACCCTTCATCACTTCACTAAACTCCCAACCGACTCTGAACGAGCAAAGCGGATCAGTACATCTACAAAACCAGCTGTCTAGTAATATCATTTCTCTCTTTCTTATAGAAGAGTCGTTCCTAGCTTATAGAAGAATGTAGTTACTCGTGAAATTAGCTCCATTTGTTTGTAATGGTTATGAATCAAAACATTGGTTTGAATCAAGAATCGATTCTGAATTGAATCATCACCCCAAAAATCAGAATCGAATTGAATCGTGCGTTGTTGTTAGATTCATATCCCTAATGTACATGCTACTAGAGTTCTACACCTGACGTCATTTCAGAACTATCTAAACTGTGTGTCTCCAACTTTGTGTGACGACCAGGTGTCCACGTACTTTTGGCCCTAAAGTTGACCATGCAGAATCTGTAATCCCTCCCACATATATGCAAATGACAGACACATACTGCCCACAAGGTTGGCCAGAGAGGAGTCCAGGTCATCAGACACCAGTTTGCCAGGTTGCTGGACACTGGGTGGCATGCTAAGGCTCAGAGGAGTGACTGTGGGTTTCAGGATACCCCCTAAAACATCATCTTTACAAAAATGCAAGAGAAACAGAAAGGACATAAAGAGCAGAACATACAAGACAAACAATTATTGCAGATAGAATAAAATAATAATTAACTAAATAACAAATAAACTGGGAAAGTGTACTTTCTCTCCTTAAACATCAGCATCAACTCACCAGAGTCATCAGTCATGCATGCCATGCAAAGCCAAGGCCCAGAGTTTATACATACAGCACAGGAAGAGACAGAAAAGGGGGACACTGTTAATACGTTGCTAAAATACTGAATACTTGATTAAATTAGCATGAATGGTGCATCTAGTGCTGTCTCTTTATATTTCCTTGCAAAAATTGTGTAAAAGTAGCTATCAGCTGTGCTTATTTACACTGACAGCTGCAGAAAAGTGCAGACACTGCCTTGCATACACATGCTTTGTCTACAGGGGCAAAAAAAATCTAATGCAAAAAAAAAACAAACAAAAAAAAAAAAAACACCCACAATAAAAAAAAAAAAGAATACTAAATTCATGCTCAATCAGAGATCAGTGTACGAGAACATCAGGTACAGCAGTGCAACTCCCTACCCTCATATTTCAGCTGTGAGTAGGGAAGCAAGAGAGGCTCGCTCTCCTAGCAACCGTCACAACAGACACAAATGGAGAAGAAAGACGAGCGCAGTGAAAGAAAAATAAACATTCTTACCCGCAGCGTCTGTGCTGTTAGCACTGGATTTATTACCGAACACAGAGTCAAAGTCAACGTTAAGACCAGAAGAGCTGGCTGGCTGAGGGATGGGAGAAGCAGAAAACCCTGCGAAGTACAAATGAAAAGGTGACCTGGTTAGATGGTAAAGCCAGGGGGCAAATCTGCCATCAAATCATGATCCACTATTGTGTATGGTGCATCATGTTCTCTCAATACGAACGGATCACTTCACTTTCATTGCTCTCAGTTCCTGGGAAACGCAGGTGTTATTCAATGGGACCGGGGACATTTTAGACAAAACTAGGAATCTAGTTTCCTTGTACTTGGTCCACACTTCCACCATTTCTCTCTGCGTGCACAAGAACATCTACAGGAACTCATGATGAGCACGTCTGCCTTATAGCAAAAAGGTTCTGGGTTCAAGCCCTGGGCATTTCTGTGTGGAGTCTGCATGTTCGCCCTGTCCAAATTGCTCCTAGGTGTGTGTGTGTGTGTGTGTGTGTGTGTGTGTGTGTGTGTGTGTGTGTGTGTGTGTGTGTGTGTGGTTGTGCACGTGAGTGAGTGTCGAGCTGTTCACGGTGTACTTCCCCTTCCTCTTAAGTTTCCCTGCAACCTTAGTGGGACTGAACAGTTCAGCAAATGAATGAATAAATACATTATAAAAGAGAGAAACAGTAAACAAAAAGACAAAGATTTGAAAGAGACAAAAATGAAACAACAAACAGCAGCAAAAAGAAGTGATTTTAGGAAAGTGAGGAAGGAATTATCACCTACCTCCAAATAGTCCGGCTACAGTGGAAGGCTCGGAGTGAAACAGTGGGGTGTTAGAATAGGGGGTTGAAGAACAGAAGGAGTCTGACACAGCAAGACGAGTGCAGAGAAGGAAAGCCAGAGGTAAAATATTAGTAAAGTAACAGGCAAAAAAAAAAAAAAACTGGCTTCCTGAGACACAGATATCTTTAGAGAATATTTGAGTTCAAAAAAAAGTCTGAGTCAATATTTGTATCCAGAAAACCAACTTGTAAAGAAAAAAAAGTGGAAAAGCCTTAATTACTGCTACAAGCAACAAAAAGGTAAGAACTTTTTTTTTTTTTTTTTTTACAACAGCAACAAGCCAAGAAACCAAATTAATCCAAGAGGAAGGCGGGTTATACATTAAGCTCAAAGACTGCACACAGGGCCCTGTGGTGTGGAACCATCTTTCCAATCACACGTGAATGAGTACCTGAGAGAACACCCTCCATCCGAGCACAGGGCTCTAGAGTGCAGGCAACAGAAGAGCTTGAATCAAGAAAAGGATTGTAATGATCTGGAGGACCAAAACATACAGATTTACATTCTGTAAAACTTTAATTTATATAAGTACATAAAATAGGACTTTAAATAAGTAATACAGAGCCGGAGCAAAATGGGAATTGGTGTCATGAGCATACTGTTATATTATATTAGGTCTGTGATGTACCTGCTTATAGGCTACAGGATAAGGTGTAAAAATGCTGGAATTCGTGCTTCAAATATGATCTGACAAACCAATTAATAAATGTTGAAGAAAAATTTTATTGCTGCTTTGCATTCTAGATCTTTGTAATCAACACTAAGGTTGATTTTATTAATATGATGAACAATTCTGAAAAAGACAGAGTTCGTTACCTTTCGTGTGAGCTATGCGGAAGATACTGTGACGCAACGATTTTCGTTCTGCAGGAAATTGTGCATGTGAGTTTGTGTGCCCGTTGTCCACGTGGACTGCAGACAGACAAACACGAAATGTTTTCAAAACACCGATTTTACAAAAATGCTTCCTTAACACATTTCGGCAAAGATGGAATCGGAAATCTGAATCGAATGCATGACAAATTGGTGCCACGCAAAAGGTCAGTAAAAGGTTTGCTTCACCAGTGATTTTTAGAAGCTAATATAAAAACAGGAATATTATCACATTTAATGCCAGGTGTGCAGGTGTTTATAAAAAAAAATAATAATAAATAAATAAATAAAAATTCTGTTTCCCCTAATCCGACCCACCCCGCAAAATCGAGCTGACCCAAACATTTTTTGGCATGTGAAGAGGGAGAGAAAAAATGAACTAAACCGACTGACCTCTGAGTTTTGTGATTGATCAGGTTTTTTATGCGTCAAAACGCCTGCCAGCTGCTCATTTTGTTTACGTGACATTCACCTACCAAGTCAGCGTGAGCGCTTCGTATTTATTAGAGACTTGTAGAATCAGCCAGTGAGAATGCATTTTAGTGTGTGGCCAGTTGCAACACTATTCTATTGGCTAACATCGTTTGGACCAATAACATGGAGAATAATCTAGACTGCACACCGCCTTCCTCTCTCGTCGGCAACTGGCTTCAACTTCCACTCAGGGCAAAAAAAACCAGAAGGTGCTTGGTGTGTTTTGTGAACTCGTGTTATTTCTGTGTTACACTGGTTGGTTCTTGTTGCGCTGTTAGCTGTGAAAACCGCGCAGTTGGTCTCAAAGAAATCTCTTTTCACCGGTAAGTGGTTTCTATTCTTAGTAAAAGCTGATATTTATGGATAAGAGAATATTATTCCAGGCACAGACGCTTAATACTATAGACTACAGCCAGCTTAAGGAAGTACAGACTGATCTGTACAACACATAGTGTAGGGAAAAGCGAGCCAAGGCCTGCACTGACAAGGTTCTACTAGAACTAGCAAAGCAGAAGCAGCTGTCTGAAGATTTGGGTCATTTTAAAAGATACGAACATGACTGTGCACATAGCATGTGGTGCTTATTTAAGAGTATCTGAGTTGAACAAAAGTCTTGTAGCACATGTGGACATTCATGTATAAAAGCCCATATGTCACCAAACTATTAACCAATTTTCATCAACTCTGCCTTACATTAATCCTATGAGTATGCAGATTGTTTTGTGAAAGCAACAGGAA
This sequence comes from Neosilurus mollespiculum, assembly GCA_030014195.1. Lineage (NCBI taxonomy): Eukaryota > Metazoa > Chordata > Actinopteri > Siluriformes > Plotosidae > Neosilurus > Neosilurus mollespiculum. The sequence continues at coordinate 5,272,082 of JAQMYF010000016.1, forward strand.
ATTGTACATTTATTTATACTTTTTACATCTAATAAAAGGACATCTAGAAAATTGCTGGACCCAGAGTTCACCGAAGAGCCAGTCATGTATGAAAGTGATACATCATGGTTTAAGGTCACCTCCAGTACATTGGGATCACAAAGCTATGTAAGATGGGTGGGAACATTACCAGACACAAATATCAACAGATTATTGCTTCCCATTATGTTTCAAACCTACAGGGGGCTCAGATTTCTCACCATATTGTTGATAACACACTGTTTTATGACCATTTCATGAACAAGCTGCCATCTAAAGTAGCTTACCTATGCATTAAAAATGGATTACAAGTGTCTTGGGCCTCAAGAATATTTAGTAGCACTTACAAATGTTTATGATTTCTAATTTGAAGATCTTGAAGGTGTCTGATTCTTTAAATATAAAAATTATTCATCAGGATCAGCACCTGGGGGTCTGGCACTATCATGGCAATGTTTGCAGAGGAATTTCTTAATATGATGTTATATTTATTAGATCATACTACAATATTATACTTAATAATAATTATATTTAATTATAAACAAGGCCATTTGATTATTTTTCTATAACAAAAATAGACTTGAAAGTTAAATAAACAGGAATGTTGATATTTAAGAAGCTGTAAAGATTAGAAGAAATTTTTTTTCCTATACTCTTGCTAGCACATAATATTCAATACCATCAGAGGGGTATTTTAAGTCATAGTTGATGAAAATCAGTTAATAGGTTGGTGAGATATGGACTTTTATATAAGAATGTCCACATGTGTGACAAAACTTTTGTCAATGACTGTATATAAATCTTTACTCGAGAGTTCGACTAAGAGCAACTTACTGTATTGTTCACATTTACAAATACAGAATAATTATGGTTTTGGACACGAGTTCTGACATAAAATCATTCATAGTATTTGGGGTATAACATGTACTCGCGAGAACACCCGTACAACACACCCACCCTCGGAAAAAAATAAAATAAAATAAACGTGGACTAGCCAACCCTATTTGTTTTGAGTCCGTTAGGGGAATTTTTTTTTTCTTTTAGGCCTAAACAAATACTTACAGTAGCTGGATACAATGACCAAAAATAACACTATTGATCTCAGATGAAACCAGGAATCAAACTCAATTTGTGTTTTAAGTATGCAAAAATGATTTCGAAAGTTTTGTTGTGGATAAGTGACTTTTTAATGAGGATATCACTGACACCATTATTGATGGGTGTTCGTAATCATGACAGTGATGAATATATACTTTAGCTGGAAACAATTTTTTAACCCTAATTCATGCAGGGAGTAGCTTCACATTTCTCAAGCAACCCTGTAGCTGTAGAAATGAGGTTACTCTGGTTTAGAAGGGTCAAATTGTTGGCCTGCTTTAACCCCCCCCCCCAAAAAAAAAAAGAACTAAGAAAAGTGAAACTAGTGAACTATTCCAAAACATGGAAGGATAGATGTGAACCATCAACTTCACGCATACACACAAAAAAAAAGGGGAAAATAGTGTTTGGGAAAAATCTTGACTGACTGTAATTAGGGACCACTGAAACACCAACTGTAAAAAGCAAAAATAAAATCAAATGAATTTATATATATATATATATATATATATATATATATATATATATATATATATATATATATATATATTTATATATCTCGAGT
>JAQMYF010000016.1:5273862-5289377 GCA_030014195.1 Neosilurus mollespiculum
ACATACACACACACACACACACACACACACACACACATATATGTGTATGTGTATATATTGGTGAGGACCTGACACTGACAACATGAATACAGCTAATTACTGCTATGCCTGCACATCCATCCAAATGGCCCCTCAAAGTCATATATTACCACCCTTGTGGGGACATTTGTGCATCAGAAGGAATAGTGTATGTGTGTATACACATACATACACACACATGTATATATATATATACATACATACATATACATACATATATATATACACACACATACATACATACACATACATATATACATACATACATACACATACATACATATATATATATATATATATATACACACATACACACACACATCTAAATTATAGCCACTTCTTTGTAGACAGTGAATGGTTGAGGATGATGGGTAATGGCACATGCACCAAGTATGCAATGCAAACAAAATCCCAAAATGCAGTAGACAAAATGCAAACAAAATCTGATGCTGAGAAGGGCAAAAGAAAATCTGTTTACCACTAAACATTTCATGACTGGGAGTCCTAGAAGGAAAACTAACAGCATCTGAAGACAGAGGAGGTGGAGAAACAGCATCGGAAGGTTTGGAAAGGAAAGGATTTAAGTTTGAAATGGAGTCATCGACACTCTCTGAAGACGTGAAAGGATCTACAACAGTTGTTAGAAACAAAACAAGACATTAAAAAAAACATTAGAGAAACCATGAGAAATAGCATGCAGATTCAGGTGCACAAGACATGAGGAAACCACAGAAGGCACATGGTTCAAAAATTACAGCGAGTGTTAGATTTGAAATCACATTCAGATTCAACAATATGGGAAATTCAGTGGTGGGCTGCAATGATCATGAACTTTACCAGATATGGAGTACTTCATATATCACATGGACCAGTACTAAACCATTAGAAGCAATGAGCTCTTTAAATAACCTGTAACACTTCTGTGCAATTTTGGCAAAGAGTAAGAAAATGAAATGCGAAGGTACTCAACACAATGAGTTGCTTGGTATGCCTCTGCCGTAAACCTTCTTAGTGTGTGCTTGAAAGTCTGACCTTTGACCTATGTTCTTAAAACCTGCACCAGTTCAAAGGCATTAAGGAATGGGTAACTGATGAACATTTGGTCCAAATCCATGCAGGCATTCGGCCTGCAGAGTGCAAACAATATTTTTTAAAAGATGACCTCAAGAGACCTTTAAGAGATTGCAGACCATGTTTTGGACACCAAGAGCCAGTGTCAGTAACCGAGGATCGGTCCGGCAGAACCCATGAATTCGGCCACCCGGCTCACACAGCACCTGCCCCTATAGCCCCACTCTCCCAGATGTGGTGGGTCTATGGGAGGGCAGACCCATGTCTCCTCTTCGGGCTGGACCCAGCCAGGCTCCATGGGAAGAAGACCGACCACCAGGCGCTCGCCTTCGAGCTCCTCCCCCCGGCCTGGCTCCAGGGGGGCACCCACTCATCCCGTGTCTGGACAAGGGAAACTGAGTCCTTGCACTTTTTTTCTCTCATAGGGGCCTTCTGAACCGCACTGAGCCTGGACCTTTACCCAGGACCTGTTTGCCTTGGGTGACCCTACCAGGGGCATAATGCCCCTGACAACATAGCTCCCAGTATCTATAGGACACGCCAAACCCTCCTCCACGATAAGGTGCCGATTCAAGGAGGGGCTGAAAAGGAGTTGAGGTGACTTGGGCATCTGATTAAAATGTCTCCCTGGTGTGGTGTTTCAGGCATGTCCAACCGGGAAGAGACCCAGGGGTCGACTCAGAAAATGCCGGAGGGACTATCTCTCGGCTGGTCTGTGAACGCCTCGGTGTCTCCCCGGAAGAGCTGGAGGAAGTGGTTGGGGAGAGGGACACCTGGACCTCACTGCTTAGGCTGCTGCTCCCAAGACCCGAACCCAGATTAAGTGGATGAAGCTTTGGACATCACATTCTCTGTCCATCATCTCTAAGCTACAAGAAGCTTCTGTGCTGCTATTCTCAAAATTAATGATTACAGCTTTTTTTTTTTTTTTTTTTTTTTAAAGACAAAGGAAAACATTTCAGTCGAGTAAGTGATCTAGACATTTCCATAAAGAAGTCCTTAAAAGCTGTTAAATAAGTAGATAAACTAAACCATCAATAAATCTGCACATATGGGGAGACATTGTAATTGCGAAAGCTGCACGTGATTCATGTGTATGCAACAGTAAATGCAGAAGTATTTTGTATATGAATGAACATAGGGACATACCATTCTTTCCTATAAAGGCAAGCATGTCTGTCTAATGTATGCAAATGTAAGCTCATAATGTGTGTAGATGTGCTTAGTTTAATTTTATTCAGATGTTTAGTAGTTTATATCTGACTTTTTAGTTTGATATCTGTATACTGTTATTTTTGCCTTACATGAATTGAATTCACATCCTATTCTCACAATTTCACATCAACAGTTTTTGTCATCATCAGAATCAATGGTCATATAACTGCAAAGTTTTATAACAGCAATTGACAAGTTTTTCCTTTTTTTTTACTTGAGTAGTAAATTAGTGAATGTCTAAACCCAAATTCATGACAAGGTAGGCATTAGAATTATGGTTAAAAAGAGAAAAAGAAAAAAAACCACTTAAATGCTCTTCTTTGGCCTGCTACACAGAATCCTTTCCATATATTTGCAGTTAATGACAGAAGTAGCACCGAGTCTATCTTGCAGGGGTTCAGCACTTGTTAAACACTCACAAATAAATAATAATGCACAACTGTATCATCGAAATGAGCCCTGGTCTGCATGTATTACCGTCTAATAACGACTGCATGTAACACTCGGTTCTTGCTTGTATGTGACTATTCCATGCACAAGTGATACATTTATATAATTTTTAGACTTTGTGTGAGAGATGCTCATATGGCTGGCACTCACCTCCCCATGTGTTAGTTACAGGCAAAGCAGTGGGGAGAGGTAGAGATTGCTGGAATGCTGGCTGGAGATCCAGCAGATCATTTGGCACCTTTGAAGCACTAGAGTGCACAAAAATAAATAAATAAATAATTAACAAGGAGGGTATCTCTCTCACGTACATGCAAGTCTAAAAATTGCAAGTAGATTTTAGATGCTTTGGCTTCAGAGCAAAGAATGCTGCACAATCACAAGAACGGGTCTTCTTTCAGGAAGGTAGCCATGCAACAACACCACAACCAAAACTATTTCCAAAGTTAAGAGTGGAAGTGCTTAGAATCCTTCTGCTCTGTATTTTTATTTAATTCAACCTGATCATCATCTTCATATAATGCCTGCCAACAGGCCTTCATGAGCTTGGGCAGTGTATATTGCTCAGTGAGCTGTGGGCAGAAGTAAATGAAAGTGAATACATAATACTGGGACACTACATACAGCCTTACTTGGGTTTGATGAGCAGGTCATTCTACACCAGGGGTCTTATCTTATCCACAAATAGCCAGGTGTTGTAGGTTTTCATTTGAACCAATCAGGAGCCACATCTTCCACCTGTTTTTCACTTTCAGGAAACTCTCATCTGTGTGTCCTGCTTGGTTGGAATGAAAACCTGAACCCACACCCCTGGTGTCCCTAAATAACTTGCGTTCATCCTGAATGGTTTACCATAGTCATGTTAAACAACACTAATTTCACACAATGAGGGTGGGCTGAAAAGTTCATGGGATGATGCTAGGATCATGACATGAGTGACCCTGGGTTTACAACATGGCCACGATGTATAGGATTTGAGAAAATTGCAATGAGCATGGGGGTTGTGGGATCGAATCATTATGATCTTGAGGGAACTTGGCGAAACTGATGATCATGCCAAAAGTCTGACTGTCAAAAACTTTGCCAAAATTATTATGCCAATCACGATAGAGCATGGGGATCATAGTAGAGCACAGTAGAGTGTAGCAGACCTTGATGCGCCATCATATGGGATCTTGATGAACTTGGAAACACAATTCCGTCAAGTTTCATCTCTTGGATACACGCCATTTGCTACAAGCTCAATGTTACCATATTCAAACTTTAAAATTGTTTTAGGAAAGTCTCAGGTGCCTAGTTAAATTACTAGTCCCTTAAAAATAAAAACAACTTTAATTCAAGTGCTTTGACAATAGTGAGAGAAACAAAACATGCTGTTGCCTGATTCTACACTTGTGAAATGTTTATTCGCTTTGCTTAATTAATATACAGCCAGTATAAAGTAAATAAGGCATCAGAAAATGCCACATAAAACAATAAAATAATTAGCCATGTTTGGTCATTCTGTACAGATAAATCTCAGCCCTTGGTCTTTTTGCACTGACCTCACAATAGCCTTTTTCTGTACCAAAGACCCCGGATTAGGATTTCTCTGTACAGACATCACGCTTAGATAGCAAGTAGTTTACCCTCACGTGAAAAAAGCTTAATGCATGCATGCTTTAAAAAAAAAATAATAATAAATCTGAGTTAGGTTGAGTGGCATGTGAAGTTCCTGAGCAGAGCTCTGGAGGAATGGAACACAGCTCTCATATCCCTCACCTGTTGGTGGAGCTGGGTGTGGAGAACAGGTCGATTGCTGGAGTGGTGCTGATGCTTCCAGATGCTGTGGATACTGGAGAGGCAGCTGTGGTTGAGGATGTGGAAGGCTTTTTGGAGAGTTCTTTCAGGCGCTGCTCCTGCAGGGAGAACATAGTTGGTTTCACATGGGAAATTTGGCACCCACCCAAAACCAGACCCACAACAAAACAGTTGTCTCATGCCAAAAATCATTGTAAAACCTCATGCTTGCACACAAGTAATCCTGGGCTGGAATAAACAACGTGTGAATAATTTCAACAGTTTAGTTGAACAGTTTAGCAACAGTGAACTTAAAATTCTGAGTACATCAGTTGTTGTGTGCCCTTGTGAGCTCCTATTAGGCATGACATAAAACACCTTCAGAGATCTCAAACGAGCTTGTTCCTCCTCTAGGGCTGCCTGTTTTTCCCTTTCATCCACTTTGGTAAATGATATGCCCGTGTTTGCCAGAGAAGACACGGCATTGGACAGCGTGCTGGCCCTATGAAAAGAAAAAAGGGAAGAGAAGAAAAAAATGAGTGAAAAAACATCCTAGATGTAGTGTTAACAGAAATGGCCTTCCTTAACTCATAGCACACAAGCTCGTTTAATGGTCGCCCCACAGCAGTGAACTTTGACCCAAGTTTTCCTCTGAAACATCAGTGCCAGCAAAGCTAGACAGTTTATCCTGTTGCACAAAATGCAACTCATCAGATTCCACTTTTGAGGACGTCATTTGCAGAAGGTCAGACATCTCTCCATTTTTGGAGAGATCTAGTTCAGTGCAGAACAAACTGCTCTGTGTGAGCACGCAAAACCACTGAGGGCTATCAGCTGCCCAAAAACACAGCAGGGACATCTGCTTTCTATGTTTGAACTCATTCAACAGTTCAATAAAAAACTTGGCTCTGTGCCAGGATCAAAAGCGATCCAAGCCACAATGACACCACACACACACACACACACACATCAATCCAGAAAATCTCTCACACACACACTAAATTTAGTTCTTGAGCCTAACAGCCTGGCAAGGAGCTGAAAAGCAAAGTTACTCATGTAGGTCACTGTACCTGCTGGCTGCCGTCGAGTCCTTCACCTTTTTTCCCTCTAGTGATGCCAAGTGCTGCTCCAGTGCATCCAGGAGGCTACTTGGGGCCTGGAAAGAGAAAGATTCATTATTTTTGTGATACTCTCGTTCTCTTTCTCTCCCAAACATGAGCATATGAGCACTCTCACTCACATACGAACCTCGAGTAGCATGCACAATACTCAATCACAACAAAGGGAACAAGATAGCATCAATCACAGAGGAACAAATAGAGGGAGGTGCAGATACTTACGCAGACCGTAAACTGAAAATGGAAAGATAAGGAAAGATACAGAATATAAAGGTGGTAGTTTGACAGCATTTAAGTGCATTTCAGAAAATAAGACCGAGGTTGCAGACACTGAAACTACTTAAATCAACCAATAAACTTTGTTTGAGGCATGCAAGCTTAATTGCACGGGTACCAGTGTGGCTAATGAGAGAGACGCTAAATTAGACACTCAATCCAAAAGGGGCTCATTGTTACTTATGCCGTCCGGGCTCATTCATCTCTTTGTTCGTGTAAAGACATGAATTTTTTTGAACTAGTAATTACTTTAGATTTTATGATGTAAAGTTTATATCTTTAAAAAGAAATGTTTTGAGAGAAACAGGGTGGCAACAGCAAAACACCTTTAACACTGCATGTGTTTAGTGCTTAAAAAAAAGGAGAAAGAGAACAAACAGCGTGAGGCATTTCGCCATCTGCAACATGCAGAAGGCACCATACACACTGGGGTGAGGCTCGGCCGTGCTGGGGTGAGAGAGAGTGCACTTTTTTAAGGTTGGCCATCATTACCACACAGCACTGCTGCCACTTTTAAACCTTTGCATTGATTCATTTGTTGATGCTGAAGACTTCACCACGACTGGATGAGTAAGAATGGTTTATTCATGCAGATACAGAGATTGTGCATTTGGTTCAGCCAGCAGTAGAAAGAGGAGGTTAGAGTGCTCATACTGCAATCAAATCCACAGGCAGCACAAACAGGTCAGCTTCACTACAGTGAAGAATTACAGTCTTACCTGAGACAAGTCTGGTATATCTCCTCGGTCAATGCCCACTTGCTGTGTGTGGAGAACAGAGGGAGAGATGCATTTCTCATGGTCAGCAGTTGGCACAATACAAACAAACAGGTACAGGATTAGGTGTTCTGAATTTCAGCATGAGCGTAACATGGAACAAGTGCAAATGCTCGCTGTAGCAGAGCGACCAGCAGTGCTGCTAATTTTAGTCATAAAACAAGAGTCAGCAGGAGAATGACGCATCTTCATAAACTCCATTAGTCAGAAAATAAAGGTTTAGGTGCTGCCTAAAACTTGTTAACATGACATGATTTTACGTAGCATAAAACTGCTTTGCACAACAAACATGTACGCTAATACTGCAGCATCGTGGAAGACACCCCACACACAAATATACAGAAACAAATCCTTTCACAATAACATTGACATGTTTTAATGGAAGAAAAGATAAAATTCCATAGAAAACTAGTTAAACAATATTATCTATTAAATATGTTAAAATATGTAATACTTTTGTTAAACATGAAGAAATGAAGCTTGCCTGACACTTCGAGGTGCAATTCCGATGGATAGGTTCACTTCCGTAAGCACGTTATACACATCAGATACAACCTCAATGTGATTGGGTTAAAAACCTTTCTATTCAAATGCACTGTGAGTCAGTAACAGTTTATTTTGCCAGCTTAAAAAAAAACAAATATTGCAAGTGTATTTTATTTTATGGCTTGAGACAAGTAACAGTTTGGAGGGAAAGATACACTAGAAGTTACCATCACTCAGACATTCATTCCAATTACGACAGTTATGTACCGCCATGTAAACTATCACCACAAAGTTCCCACGTGTACGAGTACGGACGGACGTGCGGACACAATGTTTGCAACACCGGAAAAAAATATATATAATCAGATCGATGCTACACCAGTTTCTTAAGTATTTTACAAGTAGGGTCCCCCCCGCCATTTCTATAAGCTTAAATCAAACAGCTGGTTAAGAAGGAAAAACAACAAAAACCGCATACAGCTTTTGTAGCGAGAACAAAGCAAATTGACGTCATGAGCCTATTTTGTCGTTGAAATCAGAATGCAAACTCCAGTACATACTTCATCAAACCAGTAAAATAAATCTTAAGACAATTGTTTGATACATTCATTTTATTGTAACTTATGGACTTAAAAAGTGGTAATTTTATTGTTAAAAAAAAAAAAAATTCCCAAGTTCCACCTGTTGTGCCTGGGAGATTTCTTCCGCACCATCACGGATATTCAGGGTTCTGTTTTTTTTTAATTTCAGTGGATGATTTGTCTTTTAACATATTTTAAACTTGGTTTTCGACTAGATCTACTGGTACGGCGTCGAAAGGTTAAAATGTCCTTCATGTCCCGTTATCTTCGCAATAACCTGTTCACAGTCCTCCCTTCGGCTCGGCAGACGAGTGAAGGGAGAGAAGCGCGTTGGAACTTTAGCACTGATATATATATAGGCTACGCAGTAATTTATTCAGTTTACTCAAGGAACATTTATTTAAACTATTAACTGAGTTATTTACTTTTCCCGGAATCAGTAGTTCAACTCAGAGTTCCCACATAATTTTCCCTTATTAGAGCAAGCTGATCTAGTCTTTTACATGTCAAAAATGTACAAATCCGAAGGTTTAATTATTATAAACCTCTTGCAGGTAATTATTCTCCGATCTGACATGGAATGAACACATCCTTGAGGAAAACAATTTGAAAGCCCTGTATATATATTATTACTACCAATAATAAATAATTAATTATTAAACTATTACATTAATAAATATACTCATCATTATTATAATTTTTACTAAATAGCTAGTGTCATATATTTATTTTACATTATTTTTTGAAAGCATAACTTCTTGGATTATCCCCCTTGTGAATAAATCAGGTTATTTTTGGAAATATATTCCCTGTATTTTGTTATCATTTATTTTGTGTCACTTGTAAAGTGTTTTCAGTAAATTGGAGTGTATTAATTATGTAAATATTTGCCATCTGAATCATTAGTTTGAAACTTTATTTAACCATGGGTAAGTGAGCTTGACCTACTTTTTTTCTTCTTATAACATGGCTCATGCTAAAAATTACGATTTTGAGTAGGTCAGACGCTAAGCTTAAATATATATATATATAATTAATAAATAAAAGACATATATGTACACATATACATACATACACATAATCTATTTTAAAAATCACCAAAATTGGCCCTAACTAGTAAACCTCTTGCTCCTCTGTGTGTTTTCTGCCATATATATCCAACCCGCATTACATGCCATCCCAAATCTGCCACAATCACAGATAAAGCCCTAAACACAGAAACGATACACTTACCTCAGCAACTTTAAGGAACTCTGAGATTCTCGTCATCCGAGTGAGGAATTTCTTGTAGATGTCAAGTCCCTCTTTACACTGGGCTTTCTTCATATCAAAATACTTCTCTGTGTAATATAGAAAAAAAAGGATGTGGATAAACGTTATTTATGGCTCGGAAGCCAACAGCTGCAATAAAGAGAAATTACTTTTACTTCAGATGGCGTCATAACTCATGTCAACAAATATCAAGAGAGGTGTAATTATTGGTGATTGCCAAGGTGGGGCCTTCCTCATGCTTTTGACTCAAAGTGCACTGCTCGGCCGAATCGGCTGCAAGGCACCAGAGCAGGTCAATGTAGGGCTCAAAGGTTTCTGTACCAGGAAACGACGACGCAGGCAAACGGGGCAAAGTCAACATGAAGCAGAGGGCAGTACAATACATGCATGTTCCTATAGGGCAGAAACAGCTCACCGAGCAAGTTGATGATCCCTTCGTTGTAGGCAGCAAAAAGCCGAATGGAGTCTTTAAACAAGAGCATGAAGGCAGCATTAATGACTCCATTTGTGAGCTCATTTGCATTCACCTGTTGAAGGACATACTGTTAGGATCAAGCTTTATTAAATCAAACTCTCTGGTCTTTCGATTTACACAGTTAAAAAAAAAAACAAAAAAAAAACAACTTACATTGAAATCAAGAAGCGAGTCCATCTGATTCTGGACGATGGGGAGGGTCTTCAGCAGCTTCTCTGTGTTCATGGTTCTCATAATACCATCTGCCCTAAGAGTAAATAAATACACAATATCCCACACCATAAGAACACCCCACTAACAACCACACACAACCCGAATTATACGAGGTGTATGAACAATATTATGGTATGTTAAATGATATCAGAATCCAACACTGTATTGCTTAAGTATACGTAAGGAGAATACACTTACCCCCTCTTTACTTTAGTGAAGTCAAAAGCAACCTGTCTGTAAGAGACCGCCTTTTCATTAAGATAACGGCTATACCGCCGTATGAACGTGGACATATCATAACCTGGAAAAAAAAAAAAAACAACAACAATGAAACGAGGACGGTGCTTAAGGGTGAGATTTTAACACAAGAGTAACAGCAAGAAAGAAGAAAAAAAAAAGTCATCAGAGAATATGAATTAGATTAATGCCACAATATCAGAAGGCATAAGTGCACTGCCTAGTAGAGAAAACGGGAACGTTTGATCAAGAACTCTTATATGCTTTACAATTTCTAGGCCGGAATGGAAATGATTAAAAACAGACATAATGACTACATGTCTATAACTCGCTGCAGTATATTCGGGGGGATAATAAAGTTGCAAATGAACACCACCCGTATTTTCACATGCTGAATTGGGTGTCATGGAAACAAAAATCCAACGATATCAAAAGGCACAGCCACACCCCCTAACCGAAATGACCGTTTTCGGGCTCTGGCCCGGAAACAAACACCACCCATATTCTTACATGGTACATTGGTTACCATAGAAACAAAGAAAACATGAATGACTGAAATCCCAGTATATCAAAACGCACAACTACACTGCCTGGTAGAAATAACTGGCGAGTTTGGTGAAGAAACAGTTTCCAAGTTCTGGATTTCAAATGATTACCGATGGACAGACGCATGAACATACTGATGACTAAAATCCCCCTTAATAATATCGGAGGATTTAAAGGGAAAAAAAAAAAACCCATATATATTATTGAAACAATTTCCAGAATATTAGTCGGCTAATTAAACTAGCAAATAGAACATTAAGCATTTTGATGACTCCTAAAGTCAGCTCAAGATGGTACTGCTCTAGAACCTTCACCCTGAGCGAGTGCTGACTGCCAGCTATCCCGGTAACATGGGAAAAGCCTTGGGTAAATGAATCAATAAGTGCTTTATTTAAACTTAAATTCAGCCATGCTGCTAAACATGCCACATAAGGAGGTGAGGAAGGAGAATGGGTCTGAGAAAATAGAAAGAGACTGACAAAGACTAAGAATAGTGACAGATCAAACCACTCCACATGGTAGCTTTAGCTCTACTTCACTACACTGGAGTATTAGCCTCACTAACACTGCACACGTTGTCCGTCACTATGCATTTCGGTCAACGACACGGCTACATGGAAAATGGATGAGCAGGATGGGAAAAAAAAAAAAAAAAAAAAAAAAAAAAAAAACCCTTGTACCAGACAGTGTTTTGTGAGTCTGTCTTTGGAACACTTACATGGTAAGAAAATCAGGTCGGTCTCGCTTTGCTGCGTGTACTCATTAAGCCCAAATCAAACTTTATTTTTGATTATTACTCATTAGCTTAATAGGTATGTTGGGTATTGTCTTCCTGTCTGTCTGTCTGCTCGTCCGCCCACAGTTGCGCTCGCGCACTAACTCAAAAACTCCATCACTGATTGATTTTCATCATGGTCCCAAATGCAGTATGGTCGCCACAGCTGCCACCATTAACTTGCCATGCACAAGCTCAAAAACGCCATCACCGATCATCATTTTTGGTGTGGGCGTTGGGAGTGCGCAACCACACAAGCCTATCGAGTTTCGTCGCGGCCTGATATCCAATGATTTTGCATTCCGCACCCTAACTCAAAAACGCCATCACCGATCATCAACATTATTGGTGTGGAGGTTGGGACTGGGTAACTACACAAGCCTACTGATTTGAGGCGCAGTCTGATATCCTAGCTCAAACATGCCATCAGTCCTTTTACAATATGGGCTGAGGGGTTTTGCCTGCTTTGCAGGGACATTTGTATCTTTATCATATGCACAAATACCAAATTTGCTTTGAAAATAGATTCAAAACTGTACACATACTGAGATGAAGCACCTACCCTGTAAGCCACTCTTGTCCAAAAAATTACTGAGGTTGAATAACGTGTTTCTGGAAGCCAGGTACTGAATAAACCTCTGTGTACAAAAAAAGTGATAGAAAAAAATATGTATTCCTTTTTAAAAAGGTTACACTCTACATCAGCAGTGCCCAATCCTGCTCCTGGAGATCTACCTTCCTGAAGCCCTGCCAACTCCTATCATGCCCACCTGACCGTCTAATCATCTAATCAAGGCTTAAGACTTTGAAATGAAGACTTAAGACCTGATGAGATCTGTCACATGGGCCACATTAAAGTTAGCGATAAAGTCTTCAGGAAGGTAGATGACCAGGAGCAGGATTGGGCTCCCCTGGTATACATTATCAAAAGAGCAACTTTACACAGAATGAGAGTTGAGAAGAAGACCTAAACTACAGCCGTTTACAGTTAAAAAAGTGAAAAAAAAAAATACAATACAATATAAAATCTTCACCAAACCATAACTGCTATTCTGTGAGCTAAAGTAATCCTAAAAACCCGACAGTGTCATTATCAACCCTGTCTAAACAATACACCAGCACACACATGCACACAAAACTAAATTACGCTGTGGAGCGAGAATCAGTTCTAAATGCACTACATGCTAAAACATTCCTATTGATCATATCCTGGAGGGTTAAGGCCATGTGTGTATATAACTGACCTCGTTGCCATAGACCATGACGTGGTGTGTGGTGATGAGGGATTTGAACACGACCACCCAGCTTGTGTTGGTGGTGCGTTCAAACAGTGTGTCCGCCAGTTGAGGGATGTTTACGTTCATCTCATTTGTGCACTGAATCAGATCTGAGGAAAGAGAGACGGAGACGTTAACAACTTAGAACGGACATGAGGTTATGTACAAGTAACACATGTACACGATAACAGCCACCGTCAATAACACAACACTAAAAAAAAAAAAAAAAAACTATAATAAAGTAATCTGTCCTGCAAGAGAAAGACAAGGGGATGAAAAATATAGGGAAAGGGCAGAGCAGTAGCAGCACCAAGGCAGAGAGGAAACAGGCCTAGTTGGACTGCTTGGTGTTAATTACCCTGTGATTGCTAGTAATTTCCAGTGTCAAGAGTCTGTGTTGTATCTGAGTGACTCTCACACTGCGCAAGCTGTGACTACAGCACATGACTACAACAAGACAGTCTGCTGTAATACAGTAATTTTGCTTCAAGAACACTACATGGATTAATCTACTGACTGAGCTGATGTGTGGAAAACACAGTCATGTGAAAAAAGAAGACATTCTAAAGAAATTCTAGTACATTCTAAAGAAATTGTTGCTTTTCCCAACATACTGGAACAAGGAAACATTTCATCCTCTTTAATACAGTGCCCTGAGTTAAAGATGATAAACGTGAACAAAAACAACAAGGAAAACTAGATTTTAACAGATATAATGTGGAAGAAGTCACGGAAGTCCAATCTCTTTCCACTTGCAGACGTGCACTTTCACAACAACGGTTGCTAGAGTTAAGGCGCACTCACATGATTACTCTCATTATAACCATTTGCCCCAATCACATGCCGATGTTACCAGAGCTTCCACTAGCAATTTAGAAACAGAAGGATGTCCCCCTTTGTGGACCTTTTTGGAGGGGACTTTAATTATTGGGGAGGACCCACAGTATTAACTCACATCCGGGCTGTGCGCAATTCTTTATTTTGATGTGTCGTCCAAGTTGGCACTTGATTTTTTTGCGGAAAAGGACCCTCCTTAAACTATAATCTATGCAGGAGGCACTAAATAAGTGCAGGAATCCCGCAAGGCTGCATGCTAACGAGAGCTCTGGTTACATCGGTACACGTTCCCAAAGTTCTGGAAAACTTGTTTATAAAGTGACCTGCACACTGGTGCCTAGTCCTGAACAAATCGGCAATCATTTGAAATCTATGCCGTGATTTTCTTTACACTGGAATTATTTATCCCAAATAATTACAGATGTTTTTAAATGTGTTTCTTCCTGAAGGCATTAGAGAACTTTTTCAAAAACACCTCAGTGTGATAGCAGAAGAGTGCATCAGAAAGAATATCTACATCTAGGTCACATTTAAATCCACCTGCAAGACGTTTCCGCCAATGGCACCTGGATTGAACTTTGTGTGCTATTCCATCAGGACTAAAGTGAAAAAGTGACACATTCCCATCAATGGAAAATCTCAGCTCCCCACTCTGCTCACATGCTCTGGCTTTCTTAATTGACCTCCATGAGTCCTCTATTCACTCGAACTACATGCTAAACATTTTCCAACACTCGGCATCTATTTTTGGGAGGTTTTGACAAACGTAGCAACACACATGGTATTTAAAAGAATAATTACAGCAGAGTGGGCTGTGTGTGCTTAGCGATAATGTTTATTCAGTTTCTATTCAAGTGACTGAACAGTGTGTGTGTGTGTGTGTGTGTGCGCGCGCTTAAGGGTGTGCCACAGAGCACCTTTTCCTTCATGAGCCACATTTACTATTTAAAGCTGCACAAAGCAGTAACTGTATGAAGACAAAAAGGCGTTTGTGAGCCAACAGGACCCTCCCATACAACATCCAAAAACGTCTAAAGATTAAAACAATTAAGAACCAAGAAAGTCTAACGCGCACGTACAGAACAGCCAATCAATCAATAAACTGACCGTAGACACTCAGACTGGGTCCCTTCCTTAAAAAAAAGTATCAATAAATGCAAATCACTAGAGGAAAAGGAATAGAAATGAACTGATGCATCTAGGGTGTCTGATGTGGACTGATGATTGCACGCAAGTCACATCTGACTACATTCATAAGCTGCAGCTTTTAACAAGTTTAACCTACATATGATTACTCCTGTGCAAGTGTGGAATGGTATGGATAAACAAACAAATTTTGAAAACGGCCCGCGAGTTTGATATGTATGGCACTTTAGATTGTTGTGGGCGGAGCTGAACGAACCTACCAATCACAGTGAGGTATATGGCTCTCGGGGGCGGGACATCGGCCGGGATTGATGCAAGCAGAGAAACATTTCTCAATGAGTGAAAATTACAGCAGCGTTGCCATGGAGAGTTTTCTTCCATGCCTGGCTGGCTGCCTCGTTTCTGTTGGGCTCACGCGTACATTCGGCCCAAAGCGTTGCATTCACAACACTTCAAAATAAAAGTGCACAGCGGGACATAACACGTATATAAATAAATATATATATTTATACACACACGTCACTGGCACTTAGAGAGTTAATATAAGGTCTCTCTCTCTCTCTCTCTCTCTGACAAAATAAATCAAAGTGATGCGAACGTGGTGGGATAAAAGAAAAAGTAAGGAACTCAGATACCTGTCTATCAGCAATAACAGTCCCCGGTAACCCGGAACAATTATAGGGTGGCCTTTTCCTGTAACAGCAGCATGGCGGATAACAATCTGTGAGCAGTCGCCTTTTTTACGCTCGCTATCCCGGTACTTTCTACCGTCTACAAATGCCATGGTGTTCATGTCATCATGAAAGACATGAACATGGAGTGTAAAAACAAAGGAGACTGCTACCGGGCTTTTATCCACTGACCGCCGTGCAGCGGTTACAAGAAAAAGGAAGCGGAAATGACGTTCTCCGTGCGTCGGCTAAACGCTTGATTGAAACTTCAAGGCAAG
>JAQMYF010000016.1:5292353-5306944 GCA_030014195.1 Neosilurus mollespiculum
TCAGAAGAAGGTTAAAGGTTAAAGAACTGTTAATACAGACATTAGAATCTGAACACAGCAGATATAGAAGACTGAAGGAACCTCATATAGTCACTGATCAGAGAAATCTAATTATTATTATTAAGATTATTATTATTATTATTATTATTTTATTTATTTGTTACTGATTGATTTATTTTCTTATTAATTCTTAATTTGTTTATTTATTTTTTCATATTATTTTGTGTTCAAAATAAAAATAAAGAGATTTGAGAAGATTGAAAATTTAAAAACAAGTTTTTCTTGTGGAAAACCTGATGCGGCCCAGCCTCACCCAGACACTGCCTCCAGCGGCCCCCGGGTAAATTGAGTTTGAGACCCCTGCTCTAGATTCACATTACAAATGAAGTGTATAAGATGTAAACAAAACAGTTGCAGAAACTTTGAGTTCTTAGGTTATGATTTATATGCATATTTACTGTAATTTGAAAATGTAACACGAAATTTGAAATAAAATGAAAACCCATGGATCACTTAGCTTGGAATATCCCAGACGACTGATTAGCGAAAATCCTAAGGTTACTGAAATCCAGTGGCCACACAGTCTGTGCTCGAGTACGTGATCACCACATGACTAAGCTTGCTCCATGTAACCAACCCCCTACTCGGCAGAGCCCAGAAAAAAAAATTCCTCTTCCATATTTCAGATTTGTGCAGTAGACGAACAGCATACTACTTCTGTTACTCATTTATTTATTCATTCCTTTCCAGGACAAAATCGTATATAAAAGGCTACCTTTTAAAATCTTAACATAAAGAAAGTAAAACCATACACAATACGATTAATAAATTCAACACACACACAGGACCATTATGAGCACTGACAGGAATAGTCAGGTGAAGTCAATAACACCATCTCATTACAGTGGAACCTGCAAAAGTGAACAGTCAGTTCTCGAAGTTGAGGTGTTGAAAGCAGGAAAATTGAGCAAGCATAAGGACCGGACTTTGACAAAAGCCACATTGTGATGGTTAAACGACTGGGTCTATTCAACTCCAAAACAGAAAGCCTTGTGGTGACTTCCTGGTCTGCAGTGCTAAGTACCTTCCAAAGGTGGTCCACGGAAGAAGAAAAAGTGAACCAGCAAGAGTGAAACGGCTGCCCAAGGCTCAGGGATGCACATGGGGAATGGATGCTAGTACACCTGGTCGGAAAACACAGAAGAGCAACTACAGCACAGGACACAGTGAACTGCAGCTTGCTCTGCATGGGGTTGCACAGCTGCAAACATGTCAGGAGGTGTAAATGTTATAGCTCATTAGTGTGTGTATATAAATAGACACAGTCAGAAAGCACTTACACACCTGCACACGGCGCTCAGTGCAGAACTCGCCTGCATCGTGTTTTTTTTTTTTTTTTTTTAAATGTAAAAATTAAACCATAATCTTGTTTTAATATGATTTCTTTGCTTATGTCCCCATGTAATTTATACTAAAATAATTATTTGCCTTAGGCTCAGTAGGCTCTTGACCTCCTGTATTTTTTAGGCACTGCCCAAAAGCAGCACTTCCCCATAAGGGCTAGAAATCCACTCACTGCCAATGAAAACGCAACAAGTTTATTTGTATTATTTTTGATCAATGACTCATTTCCAGTAGCGGCACTCACCGTCATACTTCACTGAGCTCGTGCTCTGGATCTCGACTCTTTTACAGCTCTGAGTTTGTTCGGGGGTCTCAATAATCAGAAATGGGTGCATTTAACGAGTGGCCATCTTGCCTACATAAAGCTCAGAAAAAATTCATAGCATTCTGTAGTGGAATCTTGACCTCGACTGTCACAGGCGTTTAATGTCCTTCCCTGGCCGCGTATTCGCCCGATTTGTCTCCCATCAAACACTTGTGGGATCAGCTTGGATGCCGAGTATCAAGCCGAGTACCAGCAACACAAAACAAGAAGGAACTGATTGTGGTATTGCAGGAGGAGTGGAGAAACATCCCACAGGACAACATACGGAGGCTCGTCAGATCTGTGCGCAGATGAATTACGGTCTGCATGAACTCAAATGGAGGTCATATTCCATACTCAACTTATTGGACATGGACATTTTGTTGTGATTTTGGAAGATTTTCGGTTGTTATTGATTAATACCATTCAAATGATGTATGAAATTTAGTTGACCATTTCGAGACAAAGTATTAAACTGTATATAATTTATTCTGCGTGTTGTGCATTCACTGGCAGTGAGTATATTATATGGATTTCAAACTTCTTTTGCTGAATGATCACACAAAGTGCAACAAATTCGAAAACTGCTGCCATCACTGGCAAAGAAACCAGCATCTGTACAGCTGTGCTCTTCTCCCAAAATGAATAAGGTTAACAGAGCAGGATGGATCAAGGTCAATTCTGGTCTTCGAGGCAGCTTCAACTTTTGATGATTTTAATTTGAATGTGTGACAGGATTTTGAATTCTAGCCTTTTTTTTTTTTTTTTTTTTTAAACATTTAGGGTACCTGTGGTGGCACACATACGGAAGGCTGTACATACGGTCGTACATACAACCCACCTGGCACCAACGTTCAGGCAACATAAAAAAAAAATAAAAAAAAAAAAAAATCACAAAAGCAATCTTGATGGCTGCTGTGAATATTACTTGAAACTGCTGACTTGTATGTGTACAGATGTTCCCAGGTGCCGAGAGCACTTTAGACCTAAAATCCTACAACCATCGAGGCACTCATTCAGGGTCTGATAATCTGGAAAGCCTGCAAAATTTTAAGATAGCATTTTTCTTCAGGACTCCGGCTAAACCCTCCCCTGCCAACAAAAAAAGGTTCTTCCAGAGCTATTTAGATTTAAAAGATATACTGAATTAACATGGCTTCAGCGAGAGATACTGCATAATCCTAAAACCCATACCCAAGTTTGGCTATCATGGCTAACATTAATCACTTTCACAAGCCTTGGAAACGGCTGTTAGGATTTTGAAAGCAACCCATATTATGTAGCATCATATTTTTACTGGTACTTGGATTTATTTTGATTCAGGAGTACTTTGAATTAAACTTTTCTTTGCAGCATACATCAGACTACATGCACTGGGATAGAAGAGCACAGTCTTCATTAGACATCTGTTCCTGCTGTGTCCCTGACTTTGATCTCAAATTTTGAAGTGATACGCACAGGTGAGGGTTAACTTATTATAAGGCCATTCTGGCAGCGGATTAAAGTACAGCGTACGCTTTTTGTTACCATCATGGGTTGTTGCTCTTTTGAGGAAAGGCCAGAACAGGAGTAGGAGTAAAGGTCTGTCCACTTATAAGGAAACAGGATGACACATATTTGGCTGTACTCTTGCAAGCCTTGCTGTTAAGGACAGATGGGGAAAAATAACATCTGTAAGAGGATAATCTGGGGTTCCTATAGCTCAACACAAAACTCAATTAGTCCATAGTACCTGAAGTCAAGTAGCACGTTAAAAAAAAAAAAAAAACCCAGAAAAATGTAATTCAAGATATTTGTCTTATACACCACCAGAGAAAATAATTGAAAAACAATTAGTGAAGCTACCGTACAAATCGATAAAACCCAGCCAATACATACATAGTACAAATTATACATGCTATAGTGCTACTTCGGCGACTATAAAAATCTTGTTAGTGAGAGATGAGGTTTTTTAAAACACATAAAAAAATGTTTTAGATGCTAAGATTTTACATTGTGTTTAGGGCTTTACCTGGGAAACGGCCATGCAGAGCAGGTAATGAGAGTAGAAAAGTAAAAGAAGGAGAACACTCCTGTAATGTACTGTCTCTGAAAGGAGCTGTGGGGTGCTGGAATTATTGGACATCTTTCATGCTGTAGACAATCTTAATCAGAATGCACAATATATTTTATTGGCAGTCTTCCAAGCATGAAAATATGGAGTTTGTCAGTGTAGTAAAAATTAACAGTCCCCCCCACAGCCTGTTTAACAACTTAAAAAAAAAAAAACTTCGCCTTATACAGTTGATCATTTTATTTACAAACCAGAAACAGAAATTAAAATAAATTTAAATTTTTGTAGAACAACAAACCTGTGGTTGTCACTGAGCAGCACATCCGATCTAAAATCCCAATACCCAACTCAACACGATGGCATAAAACCAACAAATCCCATGAACTTCAACATACACTTCTTTACTAAAACACTACATTAAAATAAATAAATAAATAAAAATTAAAAAGTTTTAAAATTACACTTTAACTATTCACATTAAAATTTAATACAATAAAACCATAAACATACATGGCATGCATTAATTTTATTAAAAATAAATGAATAATTAACACATGCTATTAAATGTTAATGCTTTCAGTGTTTTAATTTTACTTTTTAAATGCAATTTTTTTTTTTTTTTTTTATATATAAAGAGTACCCAGCCAAGACATTAAATTTTTTTTTAATACAATTACATACATTGAAACTCACTCACCTTAAACTCTTTGAAAGGATTTGGATCTTTGAGTAGCTTCAGTAGATTGGTAGAAGTGTTTCTCCTTTAGCATGAATTACTCAAAGGCATCTTTGCATAGTGGCTTCTGCAGTGTAGTGTTTTATCTTCTGATAAGCCATCTCAAATACTAAGTATTTACACACGACACTTAGTGTTTATTGTTTTTAAACAACTCTTTGCTGGCAGAATCACTCCAGCTGCAAAGTGCCGCCAGGTCCACACATTACGGGTCATATAGAGTGGCCTAGCCAGTTTCGAGACATTTATCCTACAGGAAATCTGTGGAGGAAACTGAAGCTCTGATTCACCAAGTGGAAGCTTTAAAACCTTAAGGATTTGGAGAGAATTTGTAAAAATGACCGGACCCAAATCCTTCCTGAGATGTGTGCAATCCTTCTGAACAACTATAAGAAACATCTGACCTCTTTGCTTGCCAACAAGGGTTTCTCCACCAAAACGTACCAAGTTTTTCTTAGAGATCAATGTATTTGTATTTTGTTGCTTTGCAGCCTGCAATGACAATTTATCACAAACACAACTTATTTTCCCACCAAAATGTGGACTGCCACATACGCAATGTCACAGCATAAATGAAAAATAAATAAAAATTAAATTAAAAATATCTGAAGTTTACAAGCGCTGTCTTATTTTACTTCTAAAAAGAATACAGTCCAAGTTCCATACAAGAAAATGTAAAGTTTTAATTCTATGAAAGAAATAACACCTGACCTCCCCATAACAATATTATATAATAATATATATAATATTATAATATGCAATATTACCTTTTGTGACTTTCGTCTCTGAAAAGTTTAACTGTTAGTGTCTGATTTCAGATTCTGACCTAAAAAGGTGACATTTTAATTGTTAAGTTAGAAAAGTTCAGTTTAATTATTTCACTTTAACACATGTCCAGGATACATTTATTGAGACTTACACAAACCCCCAATGCCTGAGGCAGGAACTCGAATTGAACACAAGCCAGCTAAAGGTAACCTCATCTTAGTAGCTTCCTTACTGGGGCTGAAACTAATCTCCCTGAAGTAACTCGATCTTAGGGTTTGATATGTTGTAGATATCCGTCCTCCTCTTAAAAATCACATTGTCAGAAACAATACTTGCCAATACTTTCGCGAATCAGCAGTAAAACACAGCACACATTAGTAACTCGCTCCAGAATATCGCGGATTAAGTCAACGGTATTTCCTTATTATCCATATTCAGTAGCAGAATACTCTCCCTACTTACAGATTCCCAGAAGGATTTCCCAAATCATAACGGTAAACCAATGAGAAGCCTCAAAACAGACATGCCACAGAACTCATTTGTTGCTAGGAAGACGCTAGTACGATGGCGCTGATTGGTCAAGAGCCGGATTCATTTAGTGTATGGTTGCCGGATTCATTTAGTGTATGGTTGCTAGGGAGTTTCAGACGCCAGACATTCAGAAAGTGGTTCTGTAATATTTTTTCCAAAAGTAGCATTTCCTGAACAGCGACATACAAAGTGATGTAACTCAGTCCATTTTCATGTATTTTACCTCCTTCTGAAGCAGATTAAAATTCTCTCTCAGTATACCAAATTTCCTACTTAATCCGTAAACCTGGACTGCAATGACATCATCTTGACACCGCGACGGTGTTCGCTGTCAACTGGCACTGACCATCAATTTTGAAAAATGTTTGAAACTTTAAGGCGGTTCTCAAAACCATGTAGCGTTGCCTAGCTGAAGAGTTGTAGCCATTCACAACCTTTCCGAACCGCCTTCCATACAACCTCATTACAACCTATTCACACCGTGTTTTCACCTACCGCTCACAATTGTTTTCCCACACCGTCATCATTTAAACTGAACTAAACCGGCCCTGTGTGAGGCTGTTTCACCACACCGTCATGTTTCGGTGGTTCAGCGCGGTTTGGAACCGTGCTGAACCGCCATCAGAACCACCCCAGGCGAGGCCAGCTATCTTCCCAGAAGATTTTACACTGATGGTATTCTGAGTCCACACCCCAGTGAACCATTCAGTATAAGGATTTATTTCTTGATAGACTTCAAAGATTAATGCAAGTCGCTCAGGATAAGGGCGTCTTCCAAATGCCAAAAATGTAAAAGTAATTGCTGATACACTCAGATGCACAAAATATTTGCATGGTCCATTTAACTGCAGACTGGTTGGTTGGCTCGAAATTTCTTTGTATTTTAATAGAAACTATGAAGTCTGTGATGTGAGAAATGTTTCTAAAGCCCTCTTTATACAATTTTCCACACAGGGCAAATAATAATGTGTAGCGGCACCCTGCACAAGAGCCAATATCCGCTTGTAAACTCAGACATAAACCCAGATGTGTGACGCCAAAATTGTGGTCAATCAGTCTTGTGGTCTGACAAGTACTATTTTCTTCACTCCTCAGTCACCAAAAAAAAAAAACAAAAAAAAAAAAAAAAAAAAAAAAAAGAGATCAGGACCTAAGTCAAAATCACGGTAGCAGCTCTCAGCTGTTATCGTGCAGTTAAGAAATCCCAGTTAAAACATGCACAATAAATGACACACACCAACACCAGCCTCAGCCATGTGGACATTTCCTTATTAAGGCATTTCTTTGCAATTTCCTCCGTTTCCTGCAAAAACCAGGTTGTATAACCCAGTTTGCATTTTAAAAAAAGACGACAACAGACTTTTCCTGCTGTAGACGGGTCTTAATGGTGCTGCATCCTATAATCACTGCTATCTCATGTTTAATCATGTCCTGACTTTTTTTTTTTCATGATTTAAGTAATAACTTCCTTTTCGATGTTTACAGTTAGAATAGCTGACGACATAAAAGAATGCAGGAAGCACTTTTTCCTGTCAGACTCACTGGGTTCACTCTAGACTCCAATTTTCTCTTCTTTACTTCATAGCAAAAAGTGCCAAGAGTGCTAATCTGGGAAGGAGTAGTCACTCGACATTTATTAACGAGCCCGCCTTAGGGTAGGAGTAAACAGAAGGGAGTGGTCGCTAATTGTCAGTTGTACTTATACCTGTTTAAAAATGTGACCTTAAACCCCGATTCTTCTTCATAACAACAATAACGAGTCATAATAAGTCAGTTTAAAACAAATCTTTTTTTCTTCCCACACATAATGAATGCCATGTGTTCAAGGTCTCCACTTTCTTCCTCTCTCTCTCTCGCTCTCTCTCAGTCTGTCTGTTCTCTCTGCGGATCTCACTGAAGTCCGAAGTGATGAGTTGATCGCTTCACATTTATGGCCCATTTCTCAGAGTTATCACTGGGGCAGAGGCAGTTATGTAGGACAGCATCTCTCTGCAGGTTTTCAAGTTTGTGTGATCAGCACAGATATCTAAGGATCACTCAGTGTCTAGAAGGCAAGACCCAAATCTCATGAACAGCACGGCACAGTTTTGCAGCACTCCACCCATGGTTAAACTGACTACCACGTTTTTACCTCTGCTAATCGGATTATATCTCCAGTACAACCCAGTTTGATGGTACAGTAGTGAAGGTAGAGAAGAGCAGACAACCCGGACGGACATTCTCGCTGGCCACGTTATGAAAAAAAAAACACCTCCACATGCAATGATCTAATCAGTCAGTCATGTGACGGCAGCACAGGACATAAAAAAGGGACATCGAACAGATAAAGGTTAAGAGCTCCAGTTAATGTTTACAAATTTATCGTTTTAAACAGTAAATTACTGGTAACTGCATCAGTCCTAATCAGAGTACGATTAAAGTCACCAAGATCACCTTTTCTGACATCCTGATGCATGATTTATTATTATTTTTTTATTATCTCTTTATTGAAAAGGCAAACTTCCATCACAGACATTACTTACAGCCTTAGTTATTGGAAAATAAAATTAATGATGTATACTTAAAGTGTATGTGATCTTATCCATATTGCCTTCTGAGATTTCTTATTTTAGTTAGAAACAATTACATAACAGAACAAAACCAGGGAGCGCACCATCTAAGATAACCAAAACAATAAAATAAATAAAAAAGTGGTGGTTTACACAAAAGTGATTGGTTTTACATACTCGGTCCATTTGGACCAGATCTTGTAAAATTTGTCTTTTTCAATTCTGAGGGAAAAGGATATCTTCTCCATAACATAAATCTCATAAACTGTTTCAACTCATTCATTAATAGTAGGTGGTTCTACTTTTAACCATTTCCTCGTGACACATTTCTTACTAGCTGCCAGTAATATAGCCAGAAGTTTTTTTTAATTATTGTTATTCCATGTTCTGATGCATGATTTATAGCTAAAGGACCACACACACAATACTATAACATGAGAAAAAACTGTATCATGTAATAATCTGAAATGTTTGTATAATATGTTATCACAATATATTTTTACATTATTTGGACACACAAAAAAAATCATCATGTTCTCAAATAAGTACACTTCATCCTCGATTTCCCGGACTATTAAGGGGGGATAGGCTGTTTGAGAATCTCAAAAGTCCGGCAATCACTAACGTCCAGGGTTCCTACCCTTTCCCGGACATTTAAAAGAATCAGTCCGGCAATCACCATCATTCAGCAGCAGTCCGGACTTTTACACACTTACCCGACACTCAATACACAATATTGTGTTTCCACAAACATAAGGAGCGAATCAGCTCATTCTTTTACCACATTCATTTTAAATGTGGGTTCCAGCTCGTCGTCACTGTCCTCACTTTCACTTTGCTCTCCCGTCACTGATTCCACTATCTGTTCATCGGACATTATTTCGTGCCCCTCTGCTGCTTCATTTTCCTCCATCGGACGGGAACGGGCCGGACAGGAGGGAATTTGGAAAATCCTGACCGACCCGGACTTCCATCACCGATTCGCAGACTCGTCCGAGCATTTTTTCGGCAATACCAAATAATGTCCGGGAAATCCAAAATCCGGGAAATAGGGGTGAAGTGTAAATACTTTAGGTACACCTTGTTGTTGGAATGGATAAAACACAGAAATGACACAAGCTTCTCCCAAAAGATAAGACGATGTACAAGAGGCGTCATAGTTGGAAAAAATTCTCAGCTTTTGTTTACATTTGAACAAAAAGTGACACGTCCAAAATTATTCATACCCTTTACAAACTGTTTATGGGAAAATCCAAAGTTCTACACCACTCCAAATAGTCCAAGCTGCTCTAAAGCATCCCAGTTACCCTGATTCACTGGGAACAGCTGTTTTAATCAACTCAACAGGTGGAAAAACAGCAGCTCTCGGCAGTCGGTTTGTGGAAAGTCATGGCTAAGACGAAGAAGCTCACTGAGGACCTGCGTCTGCGCGTTGCGGCTGCTCACAAGTCACGAAAGGGCTATAAGGCCATATGTAAATGATTTCAAGTTCCAGTGGCTACAGTGCAAAGTATTATTAAAAGATACAAGACTCTCCGCACTGTGGAAAATCTCAGAGGACGTGAAGCCAAAAGTGACACCTGTGCTGGGCAGGAGGGGAGTGAGAGAATCCAAGAACCACCACCAAGGCCGTCCTGGTGAATCTGGGCTCTGCTGGTGGCAACGTTTCAATGCAGACAGACCAACGAACACTGCTGGGTTCCACGGACGCAGACCAAAGAGGACTCCACTTCTTCAGATACGTTAGGTACACAAAAGCCCGCTTGTCCTTTGCAAATGCTCACCTGGACAAAGACGACGACTTCTGGTCCTCTGTTTTATGGTCAGATGAAACAAAAATTGAATTTTTTAGCCACAGTGATGTATCCTTCATTTGGCATAAAATAGGAGAAGCCTTCAACCCTAAGAGCACCATCCCCACTGTCGAACATGGCGGTGGGAACCTAATGCTTTGGGGTGTTACCCCAAAAATACATCAGGCAGTCTGCAGAGAAACTTGGCCTTGGGTTCCAGTGGACATTTCAGCACAACAATGACCCAAAACACACAGCAAAAGTGGTGAAGAAATGGTTACATGAACGTTTTGCAGTGGCCCAGCCAGAATCCTGACTCGAATCCAATTGGGAATCTGTGGAGGAAGCTAAATATCAGGGTGCTGGCAAGGAGACCCTCTAAAACGTTAAGAGTTGGAGCTCAGGGTTAAAGATGAATGGGCAAAAATACCAGTGGAGACGTGGAAAAAGCACGTCAGCAATTATACGAAGCGTTTGATTGCTGTAACAGCCAATAAGCTTTCAGGATTAAGCTTTGCTGAAGATACATTTCACAATATTTTGGTTCCTCAGATTGGGGCTGGGGGCAGCACAGTGGTTAGCACATTCTCATCACAGTAAGAAGGTCCTGGGTTCGAGTCCTTGGCTTGAGCATCTCTGTGTGAAGTTTGCATTTTCTCCCTGTGCTCGGGTGGGTTACCTGTGGGTACTCTGGTTTCCTCCCACAGTCCAAAGCCATGCAAATCAGGCTAACTGGATGTTCCAAATTGCTTCAAGCGTGAGTGGTTGTTTGTGTGTCTGTTGTCCTGCAGTGGTCTGGCGAGCGGTTCAGGGTGTACCCGCCTTTGCCCATCATTGGCTAATAGGATGAAGCGGTTCGGCAAATCAGGGAGTGAGAGGGATTGGGTCTGGGGTGATTTAACAAATACTGTACCAGGGGTGGATATTAACACTAGTCCATTGGCCCGTGGCGAGTCAAAGATCCGTAGGGCGAGTGAAATTAGCTAGCAAGTCATCCTGAAGGCAAGCTGACAAATCCAATAGGTAAAGTAGATGGTGTTCCTGACCAGTAAATATGAAGGAGGACTAGTAGTTTCATAACTTCACTAGTACTGTTGGTCAGTAACTTAGTTTTCCTAAACTCCACCCCTGATAAACCAACTGACCATGGCTGTGTAAGACATTCAGGACCTACAGTCACACTCATCTCTGGCAGCATTCTCGTCCTCAGAGTCACTAGAACGTGACATCTCACTGCCTCCACAAGACTCCTCCCTCTCTGGTTCAAAGAGGTAACCATTTACAACCATTTCCTTCAAATTGCTGCCATAGTTGCTTCTTGAACACGTTTTATTTTATCACTGAAAATGTCACTCGCTGAATAGATGACCCCGCCCAATGAGTTCACATCACTTCCAGAAAAAACACTACTGCTCAATGATTGGTTCAGCCCCCGCTAGTAATCCACGGGATAATATCACCCAGTTGTGTTCTTTTTATTGTCATTATGTTAAAATAAGCATCTGTATCACTTAAAGATATTTACATACACACAAACTATGCTGCGAGGATGACCAACACCGCTACACTTTAAAAAGACAGTGAGGTATATTACAGCTGTTTCTCTACTGAAAACATCATTTTGAGAGCTCTGCTTTTACAGCCCGCCTATATATGTTAAGTATACATGTTTCTGTAAACTGATGCTAACATTACCAGAGCTCCGCTGCTAGGAAGTGCCTAAATATTTACATTTATGAATATTATTCCCAGGTAATACTCACGGATGGTATGAAAGGACAGCAGCCAAGCGTTGAGAATACTGACTTCCTCTCCTTTCATAAACCAAGAGAGCTTTCAATTCACAATTCACATTATAACAATGATAAGCAAATATTTACATCATGTCATTGTTTCGGTGAGGCCGCTGTCCAAATTCCTTACATTCCTGAAAACAGATGCCACCTGTCCATACGAGAGGACAGATAAAGGGACAAAATTTGAGTGTTGCATGAAACTAGGATAAAGTTGTATGCAGCATGTCTGGAGTTTCATGTGGACTTTATTTCCTACTGAATCATAAGGTGTTAATAAAATAAAATGCAAATAAATTAAAAAAATACAATAAAACAAACAAACAAATAAATAAATAAACAAATAAATAAAATAAAACAAAAAAGTAGTGCCAACCCAAAAATTTTTTTTTGCCGTGGGGGGGGGGTGTTGGGGAACACCGACCTCATAGCTTTGTGAGTGATCGGATTTTTCTCAGCTGGTTATTTTGTTTAGGTGACACTGACCTACGGGGCCGCAGGCGCTTCGTATTTGTTATAGAGACTTGCAGAATCAGCCAATGAGAATGCGTTTTAGTGTACAGCCAGTTGCAACACTATATTCTATTGGCTAAC
This sequence comes from Neosilurus mollespiculum, assembly GCA_030014195.1. NCBI lineage: Eukaryota > Metazoa > Chordata > Actinopteri > Siluriformes > Plotosidae > Neosilurus > Neosilurus mollespiculum. The sequence continues at coordinate 5,304,879 of JAQMYF010000016.1, forward strand.
TTTGTTTGGGCCAATGGCGTGGAGAATAATCTATACTGCGCACCGCACCCTCTCGTGAGTAACTGGCTTCAACTTCCACTCAGGGCAAAAAAAACAGGAGGTGCTTAGTGTGTTTTGTGAATTCGTGGTATTTCTGGTTGGTTATTGTTGCGCTGTAGCTGTGAAAACCGTGCAGTTGGTCTCAAAGAAATCTCTCTTAACCATTAAGTGTATTTTATTCTTTGTAAAACCGAAGTCATGCTGATATTTATGGATAAGAGAATATTATTCCAGGCACAGATGCTTAATACTACAGACTACAGCCAGCTTAAGGAAGTACAGACTGATCTGTACAACACATAGTGTAGGGAGAAGCAAGCCAAGGTCTGCACTGACAAGATTCTACAAGAACTAGCAGAGCAGAAGAAGATGTCTGAAGATTTGGGTCATTTTAAAAGATACGAACATGACTGTGCGTGTAGCATGTGGTGCTTATTTAAGAAGATTTAAGTCGAATGATGTTTCCTTGCACATAAATCTTTACTTAAGAGTCAACTAAGAGCAGCTTATTGTTCACATTTACAAATACAGAATAATTATATTTTGGGACACTTGAATTCTGACAAATTCATTCATGGTATTTGGGGTATAACATATACTCGCTAGGGAAAAAAAACAAAAAACAAAACAAAAAAAAGGTCCTCAGTATCCACATAAACACCCTCCCTATGCGCACCTGCGTTACTGGAATAAATGAAGAATTTTTAGGAGCACTGCATACAAACCCAACTCCTTTCAATTAACGCTACATTACCTTTTCATTTGAAAAATTAACAACAGGGAAAATGATTAAACTGCATCGAGGATTAAGTTAAAAAAAATGACTCATTCCTTGTAAGGTAAGTATTACGTTGAAATTTAGCAATACAAAATATAAGGTGCACACTCCTGTGTGAGATCATATCAAGAGAAATCAGCTGGACGGGTCCAAAGTCCTGGTTGTTTCAACTGACTCACCTGGCTCATTATGAAAAAGTCCAAAGAAAGCCAGTAAATATTGACTTTATTACTTAATTGAAGCGATTAGCAAAGTAGGGTGACACGGTGGCGCAGTGGTTAGCACACCCGCCTCACAGCACAAGGTCCCGGGTTCAAGTTTTTCTGTGAGAAGTTTGTATGTTCTCTCCGTGCCTGCATGGGTTTCCTTTGCGTACCCTTCCTTTGAGAGTTGCCCTGCGACGGTCTAGCGAGCTGTTCAGTGTCAGCTGAGATAGGCTCCATCCCCCCCATGACCCAAGTTGTAGGATTAAGTGATTCGGCAAATGAATGAGTGATTAGCAAAGTAGCACAAAGTGATTTTTTTTATAAAAACTTGCGGCATTTTAGTGGCGTCATTTAAGGAATAAGGCCAAGTTCTAAAGAATGCTCTCTCTCTACCACGGAAACCCAACCCAAATCAAAAGAGCCAAGGGAGGGAGACAAAGCCATATCTAACATCCAAATCGACCAGGGAAGGGGTGAGACACGTTGCTATTTCTGTCCTAAAGTAAACTCTAGTGCAGAATACCTACTCGCCTCGTCACCTTCCTGCAACAGCACCAGTCACTCACAGGAACGTACGGCTCTTCAGAACTCTCCGTCATGACCAGGGATTTTACAACTGTTTTTTGTTCAGACAGACACCAGCAAATTAAATTTTATAATTTTTCTCCTTCAATTCGATTTGTAGACTGAGTGTCAGCATTCAAGATTACAAGGAACCAGAAGTGGCTTGTCTATTTGGGCTGTTCACTTGTGTATCCAGACTTCCTGTGATGGCGGCAGTTACGTAGTGTTTGCCAATTAGTTCTGTGGTACCAGTGACATGCGTTCCATTTTTTGATGCCACATGCTGCAATGACATTGACCTTAGACTTCCAAAATCAGTTCATCCTTGAGTCAGGTTGGGCATTTAGGCAAGTTTGAAGTAAAGCCAGGGCAGCACTGTGGCGCAGTGGTTAGCACATTCGGCTCACAGCAAGAAGGTCCTGGGTTCGATTCCCAGCTCGGGCGTTTCTGTGTGGAGTTTGCATGTTCTCCCTGTGCTT
>JAQMYF010000016.1:5339846-5352208 GCA_030014195.1 Neosilurus mollespiculum
AATGTACTTTATAGACTGCTTAGTAGGGCATATATATATATATATATGCCCTACTAAGCAGTCTATAAAGTACATTGGTATTGTAATTTCTTTAGTAATATTGGAAATCGTACTTATTCATAAATTAACCATTTGATAATAAATAAATCCTCAAGCTTCCAAATAGATTATAATGACAGTCACTTGACATTTTATCAGGACATATGAAATATTTGATTTAGTATTATTCATTATTTCTGGGGATGAATAAGCTCTCAGTAAACAGATGCTTTAGATGGAGTACTGACTTCAAAAAATTTGTTTGAGAACAAACAATAATGCACTGATATGATCTGTTTTCTCCACCTTACCTGAACAGTGCAATATATTTTCTAATTATTGTGTGAGCAGAATTGAGAACACAGCATTATTAGTTTCAGAGTTTCTCATAATGCCCCACAGTTCATGTCTTCCTATTTTTTGATTCTAATGCTGTATATTACATTTTGGAGCTTGTATATATTATGAGATCCAATACCTACATTATTGGTTGTGTACACCTCCCCTTTATAAATACCTAGTTTCCATTCTCTGATACATATAATTTTTTAAAGGTCCCAAATACTAAAATATAGGCATTATATTTGTTGCCAAGCAGACAGGATGCCTGACAGCATGGATATGGTTTGAGTAAGAAAATATATTTTGATGTTAGCTGACCCAGAATTAGGGGTTCATGATTGCCAACCCAACACATATATTAATAATAAATTATTCTCACTCATTACATCTTCTGCTAAGTCTGAACAACAGCGTGTACAAAAGACTGTCTTAGAGGCAGGTGCAGGCCAGGTGATCCACTAAAGGAAAGAGAAACGGTGTTTTCAAAAGAAAAAGTATACTTTACCTAAAAAGCTATTCTTATGGATAGTGGCACATCTAACAAAGCTCCTGAATGGCCAACAAACGTTTTGCTTTTTGTGTAATTTGGTAACTAAACAAAAATAGGCTAAGCTAAACCAAGGAAAATAAGAAAGCAGGATAAATAAATAAATCTTAACAAGCTGATTGGGAAAAACAAACAAATTGACTGACAAACTGACACAAACAAAGCAATGTTAATACTTCAAGCTAAAGCTTATTCAACAGTTTGTTTTTAAAGCATCGTGCTAATTAAGTAAATTAGCTTTCTTTAGCTCTAGGAAGCACACAGCTGTGTACCAGCATATCATGCATGTACCGCTGTTGGAGTTCTCCTCCCAGTATGGGGACTGCTGTCGATGCACACATGTGAGTAAAATGTGCTGCACCTGTTCGTCGATTTGGAACTAGGACAGTTTGATGTGGACTACAAGATAGCTACAAGAGTGCTATCAGCTATGAAAGAGACATTAGCTAGAGGATTGCAATCAACTATGAACGCATGATTGCAACAAGGTTGTAGCCAGGGACACGGACACCTTTGGGTATAGAACACAGTCAAAAATGGCAGCACATTCTGAAACAGAGGTATGGTCAGAAATAGAAGTACAGTTACAATGAAACCTAGTGGCAGGTAACAGGACAGAATGAGGAACACGGACAGAAAGAGGATCAAGCACAGGAGCACAATAAAGGAGCAGAGCAAGGAGTGGTCAAAGGAGGAGAGTGAGGATCAGGCACAGTAGCAGAGTGAGAATCAGGGACAGGAGCAGGGACAGGAGAAGAGACAGGAAGAGGAACAGAATGAGGAGTGGGCACAGAAGCAGAACAAGGAGCAGCCTTGTTCTTCAGTCTGCAGTCTTCAATTCATACCTGCTACTATCCTCCCAATCACAAGTAGGTAGGGAGCACTAGGAGCATGCACAGCCATAAAGCCTGGAGGGTGGCACTGACTAGCATGAGTCTCTGTGAAGGCTAAATGGTAGCAGAAAGGAGTGTGGGTCAGCATGAAGGCTGAAGGGTGGTGCTAAAAATCATGAGTTGCAGTGAAGCCTGGAAGGCTCCTCTGCTCTTGCTCTGTCCTTGTTTTTCTTATTCTGGCAGGAGATGAAAGTGTGGGTGAAATAAAAGTGGCAGAGGAAAGACATGCAGAGTGCTTTTGGTTTTAATAATCATAAACTAAGGTAACAGAAGAGAGAAACAAGGTAAATCAAAAGAACAAGGTTCACACATGGACAGTGGCACAACAAACAAAGCCCCCAAATGGCCAACAAACAAAAGGCATGCCAACCGGAATTTGGTAAGAAAACATAAGCAGACTAAGCTAAACCAAGGAAAATAAGAAAGCAGGCAGAATAAACAGACCTGACATGGACAGAATGACCTTAATGTCTCATGCTGAGGCTGGCTCAACAGTGTTCTTTTAAAGAATTTTGTTAATGAAATATATTGGATGCCTTTTAACGCTGACAAACTTGCAGGCATTTTCACACCAGGCTCACGCAAAAGTCTATCTGTCTTATTTTATCTTATATTTGTTGTTTCTAGCACAATCCTGAGCATAGGTTCATGAGCCATTTATTTAACGTTTTATGTTTTTCCCCAGTGTTTTGTTTCAAACCTAAAATTAAATCTATTGATCAATGACTCCTGCATCGCCTCTTCTCCGACACCTGACAATATGACATTAATTTACTTTTAATATGTGTATAATCCTACACATTCATTTTAAAATATCAACCAGAAAAATTATTTTCAATATGCTGTAAATTCTGCTCAAGGTTTGCAAAATATCTCCAGAATAGGGTCTAGGCCTGGCCCTTTGGTGTAGCCTGGTTGAGCAGGATTGCTCTGCACTGATAAAAAGCACATCAAGCATATGGCATGATACATGTGGCCTAATGTAAGGTGAAATAAATGTGTGAAAGATGAAAGACATTTGCTGGGGCTGCATAAATGGTGATGATTATGTCCCAGAAAACACCAGGTAGGACAAAGCAGAGGAAAAAGAGCCTAATATATGCCATGTGACTAAACTAAAATGAGGATGGATTAAGGAATTAAAGAGGTCAGAGCGAATACCGTGATATGTTTTTATTTTTATTTTTTTTTGAGCATCTAGCATATTGTTTCAACTGGTGAAAGGAAATATTATTGGTTGAGCTCAGCCTAAGAAATAGCTTCACATAACATATAACGCTGTTGATTTTCTTTCCTTTAGCCTTTATTAATTAATTTATTCACTGAGTCACTTTTCCTCAACATTTACTTCATAAATTCATTCAGTGAGTCATTTTCGAAACTCTGAAAACTCATTTATCATTTATAATTGATGGAATACATTAAAAGTTAGGACATACTGAACAGTAATGCTGTACTTCTGCTCATAAAAACAGGCGATTCTTCTGAGCGATAGTCTACTGTAATATTAGACACAGATGCCACAGTGGCGTCGTGGTTAGCACGTCCACCTCACAAGAAGGTCCTGGGTTTGAATCCCAAGTTCAGACCTTTCCTGCATGGAGACTGCATGTTCTCCTCGTACTTGTACTCTGGGTACTCTGGTTTTCTCCCACAGTTCGAGGTCGTGCACGTTCGGCTAATTGGCTGTTTCAGTTTGCCCCTAGGTATGGATGCAAGTTTGAATGGTTGTGTGTGTGTGTGTCGGCCCCGAAATGATCTGGTGAGATGTTTAAGGTGTACCCTGCCTTCGTCCAGCGTCAGCTGTAATAGGCTCCAGTCTCCCCACGACTCTAGTAGGATTAAACAGTTCCGCAAATGAGTGAGTGATGAATATTAGACACAGAAGAGGAATATATGCAGCCTTGTCAAAAAAAAAGAGGGCTTTGCAGTACACGAGAGTATATTTATTTAAAGACCTTTAAATTAAGCTAGGGCATGTATGTTTGCTTGGCATGAAACTTTTCACTGGCGTGCAGAACTAGGACAAGGTGAATAGTGGGAGGCCATGGATGGACAGGTGGGATAACGGCCTTTGCAGCCATCCTGTGAGGTGACTGAGGAAGTGCTGACTGAGGCAGCCTGAAACAATGCCTCCAAAGTGGCCAGATGATCCTGTACTTGGGCTGCTCATGCTGGCACACAAAAGGGCCATCTCAGTCAGCGGTCCACTCAATTGATGAAAAGATAATTCCCCCCGGCAAGACCTCATGCAATGCTGGGGCCCGTTTGCGAACCCCGACAGAGAGAGATCAAGCAGAAAGGATATGAGTGGGAAACTTCAAAAAGCGCTCATGTTTCTGGGTCCGTGAATGGAGTTGTATAACACATTCACTTTTTGATGGACTTTCCCATGTTTCCCTGGACAGCCCTTATTGTGGATGTGTTCGAATAAAGTATCTCTTATGTTTAATCTTTTTTTTTTTTTGAGAAAGTAAAAGCTATGTGTGAGCTTGTTTTACAGCGATGCTGGCCAATGCGAGGTCAGTCAGTCTCATGCAGCAGGTGGGAGCACATGGAGTACCGCTGACTCCTCGGCTGACAGGGAATTGGGTGAGTGCAGGGGGACTTGCACCGCCATGAAGGTTTAAACCAAACTCATTAATAATTTTAATAAATAAGCTAATATCTTAAAAACAGTGATATCTATTTGGATTTAGAGAATATTAGCATTGCAATAATGAGATAACAGCAAGGTTGAATTTAATGTATATTTCATGCAATTATGGACTGTAAATTCTGTTAAAAAAATAAATAAATTAAAAAAGAAATATATATATATATATATATATATATATATATATATATATCTGGTTTATTTCTTCCACGAACATTATTTATTCTAAGATGTACTGGCTAGGAGAATATAATATTTCTTGGCATGTTTATTTTTTACACAAATTTGAGAAAGGCGAGTTGACATAAATGTGAGATAATGAAATATCTTTTGGGAGGGAAGATATAAATTCCTTTGTTGTTCTTGTCTTTCGTTCTCAGACAGTTAAAAGGAATTGCTAACAAGTTGTTTTTCTCAGGTGCTGACATGGAACGTATATGTTTGATTCTTTTGCTGTTGTATAAATTTTTAATAGTCAAAGCACAGTTCAATGGATACAACTGTGATGCCAACTTCCACAGCCGTTTTCCTGGTGAGTACGTCAAGGAAATAAATATGAACTCACCAGCCTGTTACATTTTTCATAAACATTCCTCTGTGTTATTTAATTTGTGAATCATAAATATGTAATAATAAGAGAATATGTTGCATGTAAGTCTGTTAATCCACTGACCTACTAATACATTTAATTTAAGATGAAACTGCCTTGAAATAAACCAAAAGTCGGTTTGTTTGTTTTCCTTTGTTTTTCTCTGTAGCTGAGCGGGACATCAGCGTATACTGCGGAGTACAAACCATCACTCTGAAGATTAATTTCTGCCCGGTGCTTTTCTCTGGCTACACTGACACCGACCTGGCTCTGAACGGGCGCCATGGTGATGCCCACTGCAGAGGGTTCATTAACAACAACACATTCCCTACAGTGGTGTTGTTCAGTATCAGCCTTAGTACACTGGAGGCCTGTGGCAACTTGCTAGTGGTAGGACATCCATCGTCTAACTGTTGACTTAGAAAGAGAAACCTTATGTAGGCTCCGGTAGTGATATACTGATGCAGGAGTATGGGTGTCTTGACCCAATGGGTGTCTTGTTTCTTTAAAACACTCATCTAGTTCATGATTTAAATAAAAACTCCTGGTGTAAACACAAGGTAACAATCTGCTTATCAGATTTGATTCTCAGGGCAGCATGGTGGTATGGTGGTTAGTACATCTTCCTTACAGCAAGAAGGTCTTGGGTTCAAGTCCTGGCCTCGGCGAGAGCATTTCTGTGTGGAGTTTGCATGTTCTCCCTGTGCCTGTGTGGGTTTCCTCTGGTTCTTCTACAGCCCAAAAACATGCACATTAGACTAACTGGTTGTCCCAAGTTGCACCTATGTATCAGTGTGAATGGTTGTGTATGTACTGGCCCTGTGATGGACTGATGAGCTGTTCGGTGGTACTACGTCTTTTTCCAAAATCGGCTGAGATAGGCTCCAGCCTCCCTGCGAGCAATGAATGAATGAATGAATGAATGAATTTCTGTTCTGTTGTGTTCTATGTGTGTGCGTGTGTATGTTTTCAGGTGTCCACAGCTCAGGGACCAAATGCATATGGGAACCTTTCGTTGGTGCAGATTGGGAATATATCAGGGTACATCGACACACCTGACCCTCCTACCGTAATCAGCTACCTGCCTGGACTGCTCTATAAGTTCAGCTGCAGCTATCCACTGGAGTACCTGGTGAACAACACGCAGCTGGCATCGTAGGTGTTCCTCTTGAACAAACGCTCTTACAGTCTTTTTTAATCCACGCTGGTACAGAACTGTCACCCATAGTGTCCTGGCAAGCCTTCAGATAGGTTTCGATATTTGTGTATGAAACATAAAGGATCAGTTTTGTAAAGTGTCCAGGAAGGACACTTAAAAAAATAAAAGGCCAATAATTCTGATGGTTAACGTTGAGTCTCTTTCTGGCTAGACATCACCACGCTTTGATCACAGCACGATGAGGAAGAAATGAACCTCAGCAAAACCTAGTTTATTATGTTCAGAGGCATTTCTGGTTGCAAACAAACACTCGTTGTTCCCATTATTTATGGATATGTTTCTTCATTGATCTTCCTGAAGGATCCAATTCAGATCACAGTTTTAAGCCAAATGGGACTAGTTCTCAAAAGTTGAAAAACAGGTGAAAAAGAAAGTCAGCAGCATTTTAGTTGCCATAATTGTCTATGGTTACCGTTCATTTATTTTATATTGTCCCACTCTATATCTTAGCCAACACTGAGCGAAGGTGGGATACACCCTGAACAGCTTGCCAGACCATCTAAGAGCCAACACACACTCACTCACTCGCTAACACATATTTTCTGAACCTCTTAATCCTATGAGAGTCGTGGGAAGGCTGGACCCAATCTTAGCTGACAGTGGACAGAGGCAGGGTACACCTTGAACAGCTCACCAAACACACACAACCATTCACACCCACACGCACATCTAGGGGCAATTTGGAACAGACAGTTAGCCTAATGTGCATGTCTGTGTACTTGTGGGAGGAAACTGGAGTACCTGGAGGAAACCCACACAAGCACATCCCACACAGAAACGCCCGAGTCCAGGACTCGAACCCAGGACCTTCTTGCTATGAGGTGGATGTGCTAACCACTACACAACCGTGCCTCCTTGGGCCAACACACATATCACCATTTACACGCACACTTATTTTATATTAAATACATGAATCAGAATTAAATCTAACCAGTTTCCATGAAAGGTAAGGTAAACAAACAAAGCATAAGTACAGACAGTGTATCTATAATATACAGAACCTTTATGGATGATTGCAGAATAAATTACAACGTACCAGGAATGATATAAACCATAGTGCAGAGTTAGCAAATCTGAAATGTGTACACACCACAGTAACCTTGTTTTACATGCACTGACTGAGGAAAAGAGGGACACTGCTTCTCCCGCTTTGGGAGAAAAATGTTTTTCAGATGCTAGTTTCTATATTTTTGTGCCTTTCTAAGATGTCTTTGCAGATCATATAAAACAATCAGATTTTAATATTATATTCCAAGATGAACAGAAGCAATTACATACTGAGAGAGAGAGAGAGAGAGAGAGAGAGAGAGAGAGAGTCTATAGATGCTTTCTAACGATTTCTATTTTAAATGTTTCTATTAAGACTCTTATAATCTGGTCCTTGTAGGTCTGCTGCAGCGATTTCAGTAAAGGACAGTAACGGTACATTTGTAAGCACGCTGAACTTACTGCTGTACAATGTAAGTACACACATTCGCTCGGCCTCAAACTGTGATTTCACTTTCAGGAAATAGGTGTATGTTCTTTTGCTTGTAATTTTATTGTGTTGATTAAAAATTGTGCAGTTTCTTTAAAACAGGTGCGACCAACCTTATCCCCATAGGGTCAGTGTGCTTATTTTTATTTTGTGCCTGTGTATTAATGCGAAATCATTAGTCATTTTTTTCTTGATCTGTAGGACTCCACATACATCCAGCATCTGTCCATCCCAATGGCAGGCCTCACTCTAAAAACTCGGGTGTTTGCTGCTGTCAAAGCTTCAAACTTGGACAGGAGGTCAATTTCATAAAATTTTATAAAGACACAGAATAAGATGAAATTGTATTATTTAAATTCTCTTTTTACTTCTTTCCTTTTATCTATTGCTGTTTTCTATTCTCTTTTACCCTGTCTCACCTCCTCCGTTTCTACTTTTCCTATATTAATAAACCACCTCAGGTTTCCACTCTCTCAAGCACTCATTTACCCGTTTAATCCTACTAGGGTCGGGGGGAGGCTGGAGCCTATCTCAGCCAACACTGGGCGAAGGTGGGGTACACCAGACCATCACAGAGCCAACATAAACACAACCATTTATTTTCACACTCACACCTAGGGGCGATTTGGAGCAACCAATTAGCCTATTGTGCATGTCTTAGGACTGTGGAAGGAAACTGGAGCACCCTGAGGAAACCCACTCAAGCAGGAGGAGAACATGCAAAATTTCACACAGAAACACCCTCACTGAAACCAGGACTCAAACCCATGGCCTTCTTGCTGTGAGGCGGACATGCTAAGTGCTACAACACCGTGCCGCTCCACCTCACATTTTCCTTTATTTCCCCTCAAAGTATTTCACTTCTTTCCTTTTCCTAATCTTGATGAATATTTTGTTATTTTCATCAACTTTTTTTTAAGTAAAAAGTAAAATACCAGGTACACAGGGCACCCTGAGGAAACCTACTTTGTGCCACTTTGTGTGTATGTGCCAGTTGGATAGTTTGTGTAATGTTTAAGCCTTTGTTCTGATGCTTGTCATATATAAAACTAAAACACAGTGTGAAGTGATACTGTTTATAGGAATACTGGTCGTTCTTGGAAATAAGAAGATGATAAATGAAAAGAAAAGATTGGCCTCTTCATTAAAAATAATAATCAAGCAAGATGCTTGTTATCTTTGTTAATGAGTAAATCCTATGCTTTAAACCCTGTATAGGTGGAATGTGCTGATGGATTACTGTTACACCACTCCGTCTGGAAATCCTAACGACAAACTCCGATACGATCTTTTCGTCGGGTAATTAAGTCTTGTATCATCTCATAAACAGCGGTTTGCTTTTTAGCAATTTTAATTATATGAATATGACGGTGTGCCGATCTAATCTGGAGCTGAACATCTCGTACCCCTCTGCTTGTCCTCTGTCGAAGGTGTGACAAGGACCCGCAGACCACAGTGTTTGAAAATGGAAAGAGTCAGATGGGTCGTTTCTCCTTTGAGGTGTTCCGCTTCGTCAAGCACAAGAATCAGAAGATGTCCACGGTGTTCCTGCACTGTGTGACCAAGCTGTGTCGCTCGGATGACTGCCCCATGCTTATGCCGGTGACACTTTTTAGTTTGGCACAATATGTGCTGATCACCTTAAAATGTAACAAACTGCAATCAGTTAAAGCAAAAGAAAGTATGTAAAGTCAGCTGGAAGAGTGCAAGGAAGCATAATTAACCTCTCGCTTTAAATAGATTTGCGGAATGCGTAAGAAACGAGATGTGGCAGAGGGGACAGAGCCTCATGCGGTATCTGGGAACGCTGTTATAACCGCAGGACCCATCATCACTAGGAGTGGTAAGAAATCCTCAATGCATATCAATTATTCACTAACGGCAAGAACTATCCAGAGATAACCATTAAGCCCGAGGCAAATAATTGTACAGGAAAACACTGGAAATAAAAACAGCATACAGAAGCATTACATTTTTAATTGATTCAAGCTTGTATAACGTGGAGCCTATCTCAGCCGACACTGGACAGCTCACCAGACCATCACAGGGCAACCCACATACAATCATTCACACTCACATCCACACCTAGTGGCAATTTGGAACAGCCAATTAGCCTAATTTGCATGCCTTTGGACTGTGGAAGGAAACTGGAGTACCCGGAGGAAACCCACACAAGCACAGGGAGAACATGCAAACTCTACGCAGAAACACCCGAGCCGAGCCCGGGACTCCCACCCAGGACCTTCTTGCTGTGAGGCGGACGTGCTAATCACTACACCACCATGCTGTCTGATTAATTCACTATTTTGTGAAGATAGACATTTATATATCAGTGGCAGTTGCTCTAAGATTACAACGGAAGCTGTGCCTCAGTTACTAAAGATTTTGTTACATATGAACAGTGCTATTCGCATAAATATTACAAAGAGAATGCCAGAACATGTTCGGCTTCATGGCCATAGAAGTGCAGCATCACACTCTGCTCACAGCGCAGCAAAGCTAGATGTTTATTAGACAAATGCTTGAAAAACATCATCTCTAGAGCAGCTGAGCATCCCTGCTGCTCTGTAAGGAGTGGGTGGGTCAGGACACTGAGCTGCTGCATGATGATTGGAGGAACTGTCTGAAAGTGGCTGGACCTCTTTTTGACTGACAGCAGCATCAGCACAGATATTTGCCAATGAATTGCTGCTTGTAGTTTAATTTTACTAGTGATATATTTGACTATTTTCATTAGTTCATACCTTACTATAAAGAAAAGCATAAATATAGTTTTAATTTAGTCCTATAGCTAGGTGTGCATTATTGCAGACAATTTTAGAAACAGAATTAAACAGCAGGGCAGGTCAATGCCTGAGAGTGATTTGGTTCAGATGACAGGAGAAATACCTGGTCTTTTCAATTATCCTGGTATAAGAAGGTCAGCCCTCTGACTGTAAGTGCTGTGATTAAAGAGTAGCGGTATTGGTCATCCTTACAGCATGATTTGTGCATAAAATAATACTTTTAATCGATGCAGAGTTTATTTTATCACAAATGACCATAAAAAGCACTAAGAGCACTATACTGGGCGAGTTTATTCCATGGATTACTAGCGGGGACTGAACCAATGCAGGACAACCATTTTTTTCTCCCGGAAGTGATATGAACTCGTTGAGCCGGGTCGTCCAGGGCAAGCAAACAAGCAACGAGCGACATTTAAGGTGATAAAACTCCCCGCATACTAAAGGCTCTTACCTTTTACTGGTTTCTTTTGGCGAGACGCTGCTCCCGTCCATCGTCATCCTTTGACTTTTTATAAAGGAATCCCATAGGAACAGCGTCTGGTTTTAGATGTAAAAGCTTGGGCTTTGTGCCAAGTAGTTCTGCCTGGAGGTCACGCCGATAGCAGGTTGGCTTGAAGTGGTCTTCACAGAATACTGAACTGCATCTGAAAGGAAACGTTTTCAGAGTCTTGCCTGTGCTGATGTTATGATATGTTTTTTCGTGATTTCTGCAATTATTGTTTGTGCAGCCCCATGCTTTGCACTCTGTAATTTTCCTAGCGACACACAGCTCAGCACTGGCCGATAATGTGTTATCCTAGACTAGTGTCTGCTGCACGCAGCCCAGCCAACAGGACAAAACAACGAAGGCAGCATGTCTCTGCGCATGCTTAGTAGTAGTAGTAGCAGTGTGGCAGCACTCACACATACTTGCCAAAAAGCAAGGACTGATGTTGCCTTATGGAACCGCTGATGATCTTTAAAGAGCTATTAATACAAATTCACCGCGGGTACCCTTTAAGAAAATGTACGACTGACCTTTTAAGAATCACAGAGAAATCACAGAGAAACTGAACTTTCAGAAATCACAGAGCTGATCTGTGTAATGGTCAAAATATGTAAAAATAAAGTATAAAGATCTCGTTTTAGTTTGGTTTTCTTTACGTTGCTGTGTGGTATATATTGAAACCTTTAAAGAAAGGTAAAGAGATGCTGTTACACAGCTCTTGCCTCTGCTTGTGCGTGCGCTCAGTATTCACTTGTGTCCGTCATGATTTAAAAAGAAATGAATCTTAAAATCTTGTTTTTGCATGCAGACGTTCCTTTGTCATATATATTTAAACAATTATGTGCCTTAGGCTTGGTTAGAAATGCTGAATTTAATAGTCCCCACAATATTTCATCTCGGGGATTATTTAGTGATATCCATCTCACCTTTGGCAAGTATTTGTTATTTATCCACCCTGCAACCTCAAGAGAATTGCTGAATCGATTAAAAATATAAAAATGAACCATAAAAAAATTAATTGTCCTAATTTGCTTTCTCATATATACTAAAACGATTATTGTTCTAGGCTCAGTGGATATTACTGAATCGTTTCCTTAATATTCCCTTTTGGGATGATTCAACAACATCCACCGAGCCTGAGGCGAATAATTATTATTATTTATCCTGAGAGAGTCAACCATTTAGGTTGCGGCATCCATGTGTAGCATTTATACAGTATAAGGTTTCTACATAACAATGTGTGCTGTAATAAATCTAACAATATAAATGTTTATGAATTAGGGGTGTTTTATGTTCTCTTTTGGACTTTTGGAATTGTGTATATATA
>JAQMYF010000016.1:5395032-5412445 GCA_030014195.1 Neosilurus mollespiculum
GCCTCTCCATTCTTCCTCCAGACTCTGGGACCTTGGTTTCCAAATGAGATGCAAAATTTGCTCTAATCAGAAAAGAGGCAGCAGACAAGCTTCCAGCAGGAATTGGCACCTGCCTACATTGCCAAAAGCACCAAAACCTGGTTCACTGACTGTGGGATTCCTGTGCTGGATTGGCCAGCAAACTGATAGCATACATACCACACATGCAAAAGGGGCCCAAACCAAGTACTGAGTACATATGCATGATTATACTTTTCAGAGAGCTGACATTTCTGTATTTAAAATCCTTTTTTTAGTGATTCCTTGTAATACTCTAATTTTCTGAGATTTTGGATTTGGGGTTTGGATAAAGCTGTAAGCCATAATCATCAAAATGATAACAAATCAAGGCTTGAAATATTTCACTTTGCACATAATGAGTCTATATAATATATTAGTTTCACCTTTTAAGTTGAATTACTGAAATAAATGGGAAGGCTGGACCCTATCTCTGTTGACACTGCGCAAAGGCAAAGTACACCCTAAATAGCTCGCCAGACCATCACAGGGCAAAACACAAAAACACACAAAATTCACAGTCACAGTCACACTTAGGCACAGTTTTGTACAACCTAAAGTCTTTGGACTTTGGGAGGAAACCGGAGTACCTGGAGGAAACCCATGCAAGCAAGCATGGGGGGGTGGGGGGGTGGGGGGGGAGACATGCAAACTCCACACAGAAACACCCTCACCGAACCTGGGACTCGAACCCAGGATGTGCTTACCACTACATCACCATGCCACACAGTAATAAATACTAATTTTCCAAAAATAATTATTTTAAGTGTATGTCTTTAGACTGTGAGATGAAACCGGAGTACCCGGAGGAAACCCACACAAGCACAAGGAAAACATGCAAACTCTAAACAGATACCCCTCCAAAAAGAGGACACCTACATAACTTATCTTTGTGGACTTGAAAAAGGCCAGTGTAAGGTTGAAATGAAGGACATTTGATTACAAGTGCAATAGTTCTGCTGTACCAGTAGGAGCCAGTCATGAACCACTGCAGCCCTGCCAGAGGGGTTAATTCTGGGGCTGTGATGACAGAAGAAGGTGGGATGGTGAAAAATTAATACAAAGACAGGAAAGATGAAAGACATGCTAATAGCTGATGTATGATCAGTACAACTTCAGGCACTGTATAATCTTCTCAGTACAAAAGCTTAATACACACATGCATACCATAAGCTCAATACCACATGTAATTGGAAATAATTTCTTCTGTTGTTATGAAATGAAAGCCCGCATTTTGGCAAATTAATCAGAGTACAGCTGACATTAACACACTGGCAGCACATTTACCTCTAACCTCCAGCTCGTCATCAAATGCAGTAGTTGTTATGCTACCGAGATGCTACAGTAGCAAAGAGCGTAGAGGCAGTAGCACCTTATTGCACCAGAGATTCACAATTATTAAGCTTTTATATAACACAGCAACAACAATAATAATAAAAAAATACAAGTGCTGTTATGCTGAGAATAGAATGATATTTCCCATGAGAAAAAAATACTCCTATACTTAATGTGCTTGCAACCTTTGTTTTGCGATTACATGAAATTATTTTATTTTAGTATTTTGATCAGAAAATGGGCGGGATGGTGGTGTAGTGGTTAGCACATCCGCCTCACAGAAAGAAGGTCTTGGGTTTAATTCCTGGACTCGGAAGGGTGTTTTGAGTTTGCATGTTCTCCCTGTGCGTGTGTGGGTTTCCTCCGGGTACTCTGGTTTCCTCCAAAATGTCTACGCACATTAGGCATACTGGCTGATCCAAATTGCCCTAGGTGTGAGTGCGAGTGTGAATGGTTGTGTGTGTTGCCCTGCGATAGTCTGGCAAGCTGTTCAGGGTGTACCCCAACTCTTCCCAGTGTCGGGACAGACAGGCACCAGCCTCCCCGTGACCTTATTAGGATTATACGCTTCTGCAGATGAGTGAGTGACGAGTGATCACAAAACAGCGAGAGTGTTCATCGTTCATTTTCTGAACCGCTTAATCCTAATTAGGGTCGCGGTGGGAACTGTGGGAAGAAATGGAAGCACCCATAGGAAACTTATATAAGCATGGAGAGAACATGCAAAACTCCAAACAAACGCCCATGCGTGACACAAGATATGAACCCAGAACCTTCTCACTGTGACGTGGACATGCTAACCACTATGGTGGTTACAAAGTCAACTTATATTAAAAGAAATAAAGAAGCGACAGTTTCTTCTGGTGTGTGTGTGTGTGTGTGTGTGTGTGTGTGTCAGTCCTGGACAACACTTTCACCTGTTCAGATTGAGAGGGTAATTGTCTGTGAATAAGTCTAGCTCTAATAAACACAGTGGAGCTGTGCCAAATGTGCAAAGTTCCTCTGTTCCCGTGCGGTTCTCTGTACTCTCACGTCCACAAGAACTCGGTTGGAAGGCCCTGGGCCCTTTATACTCACCCCATTAATCTCTGCCAGTGGGCCACATAAAGTAATTTACCTATCACATGCTTCTTTGTTTATCACTGGCAGTGTAATAAGCAGGCTGGCATAACAGTTTTAATTGATGATTTATTTAAGTACTCAAGCATAGAAGCAAGGAGGAAAGAGTGAAAGGAGTTCTCGTAAGAGTACTCAGGGCATGTTTATGTTACTGCACTACAGTTATCCATAAAGAAAAATAAATCTGCTGTTCAATAAATTTGAGCTGTTAGATGTTTAAAGAACAAAAATCCATCTTCTACACTACGACCTAGGCTCTGTCTCTGGGTTTCTATCAATGACTGTAGAAACATGAACAGCAGCTTCCGATATCAAAAGTGAAGCCAGTGGAAGTCTAGAAGAGGGTGGAGCTAAAGGCGGAGCCCCTGATAAATATCTCTACACATAGGTGTCCAGCGCTGGCATTATAAGAGTAGCGCTGATCCTTTAAGGAGGAAATAAATAAGTCTCCCCTGCTTTTCCTAAATTCTGTCTGGAGCGAAAGAGGAAAAGGATAACACTGAGTTTTCTGTTCACTGACTTTCACGAGCTGATGTCCATGTTCATTTGTACCACCTGTCCTATTGGTTAGCACGTCCGTTTCACAGCAAGAACATCCTGGGTTCAACTCCTGGACATTGGACGTTTCTGTATGGGGTTTGCATGTTTTCCCTGTGCCTGTGTAGGTGCTCTGGTTTCCTCCCACAGTTCAAAGACATGCGCATTAGGCTAATTGGCTGTATTAAATTGCCCCCAGGTATAAGTGTGAGTGGCTATGTGTGCATTGGCCCAGTAGTAGTCTCTTATTAGTCTCAGTAATAGTCTCGCCCAGTGAGGTCTAAGATAGGCTTCAGCCTCCACTCAGCTCTAGTAGGCTTAAGCAGGTTGACAAATGAGTGTGTAAGCAAGTGTCTTGTTAGTTTTATTATCCGTTTAACAAGTTCATATTCTGTGTTGCTGCAAAGATTGTTTCTCTCTCTCTCTCTCTCTCTCTCTCTGTGTGTGTGTGTGTGTGTGTGTGTGTGTGTGTGTGTGTGTGACAGGGTGGGGTTAATAACAAGCACAAAGGACTAATTACATCATCACACACTTTTTTTTCAAAACACATTATTTTTATGTATTTGTTTATTAATTTTTTTTAATTCCTTTTTTTTTTTTGTACTAACCGTGGAAGGGAAACACGAAAAACCTCCATATTTGTTGTGGCACCAGTGATATGTTTGGCACGAACAGATTCAGGACAGCTATCGAGGTAATGCTCCATGCCTATGGGGCTGTGCTCAGGAGCTCCACAACTTTTAATTCATTCTGTTTGATTCAGTTTTATTTGTATGGCACTTTTTATAGTTGACATTGTCACAAAGCAGCTTTACATAACAAATTTGATAAAGAATTTAAAGTTGTGATAAAAAAAAAAGTCTGTATAAACTCTATACATCCATAATGAACAACCCTACTTGCGACAGTGGCAAGGAAAAAATCCCTTAGTCGACACGAGGAAGAAACCTTGCGAAGAACCCGGCTCAGAAGGGAAACCCATCCTCATCTGGGTGAAACCAGATAATAACACAAACCATGTAGCAGAAACTTCAGTGTAGTTAAGTATCATGTCTTGTTTATCTTATAACTGTAAGGGTAACTGTAATCCTAAATTCATTTATTCATTCATTTTCTGAACTGCTTAAACCTAATTAGGGTCGCGGGGAGGCTGGCTCCCATCTTAGCCGACTTTGGGCAAGGGAAGAGTACACCCTGGACAGCTCACCAGGCCATCACAGGTAGTCCTAAATCATTTTAGTAAAAGAGTTTATATCACCTGCAGTGAAAAGTGTTCTTCACAGTTTCTGAGTGTATAATTATGGCTATATGGATCATCATCAGCAGGAGCGAGGGGCTTCTAAGATCAGAACTCCAACCAGTAGTAGTACATCAGGACAATCACAGGATTCAATGGAACAGAAGAATTGTAAAAAGCACTATACAAATAAAACTGAAACTGAGAAGGATCAGGATCACTGGTATCTCGGAAGTAGCATGTGCACCTCAACAAAAACACAGGGGGAGAGAGAGAGAGAGAGAGAGAGAGAGAGAGAGAGAGAAAGAGCTTTCAGCACAGAACCAATCTGATGTATTTAAACATAACAGTCTATTTTCTGTATCTGAACTGTCTTTTTATCTACTGTGTCTAATTAAAAAAATAATTTTTCTCTATGCTGATGTCTGTACAATTTTTATTACATCCCAGAAATTTTAAAACTTAATTTTACTAAAAAGTTTGGAGGCGTGGCTGAATTTGATTAACAGAGGGATCCTGAAGATACCACAGAGTACTGCGCTCTGTCTGTTCCTTACATTTACCTACTTATTTGAACTTTTCTAGGTTTACCACTTTATGCACCATCATATACCTACTTAGGCATATGAACTTTTCTGGACACATGCATCAGACTCAAGCTAGTTACATAGCCCTGTAAGTTAGGAAACCTCATTAGACTAATAATCACATTCGGCTATCAAAAGATCTGTTCATCACTAAATACACAAACTACTTATAATATAAGAATGGATTTTATAGGTAATATCCCACATAATACGGTTTAAACTCACTCCGGATGCCCAGCTGTGTTCATGCTGGGATAGTGTGTTGCATTAACTGGGTTAAAACGAAAAGCTATAATCCTTGTCAAACCACAGCCTTCATCTCTGTTTAGAGCCGGCAACTTTTATATCACAACACATTTTTTTAAATTCGTTCATTTGCCGAATTGCTTAATACAATCCTACTAGTGTTATAAGTAGGTAGGAGCCAAGGTGGGGTCCACCCTGAAAAGCATGCCAGATCATTGCAGGGTCAACAAACAAAACCATTTATACCTAGGGGGAATTTGGAACAGCAAATTAGCCTAATGTGCATGTCTTTGGAGTGTGGGAGGAAACCAGAGCTCCCCGATGAAACCCACACAAGCACAGGGTGAACATGCAAACTCCATACAGATACACCCTCGCTTAACTTGGGACTCAAACCCAAGACCTTCTTGCTGTGAGGCAGATGTGTTAACTACTACACTACTGTACCGTCTTTTTATAAATTCTTCACATTCGATTATAAACTTGTGCTCTCCAGAGTCTGTAAATGAAATTAAATGGAATTATATGGAGTATACCTGTTGACAATATCCAGTTCATTCCCCAGTGATAAAAGCACTTCCTAGACACATTCATATTAATGAAATATTCGGATAGATGTACACTGGACTACACTGGGAAAAGCAGGCATGTTTAGCAAAGGTGCAAGGACACCCAGTATATCTACAGCACGTCCTCACGCCGGAGAAAATCCCTTGTATGCTGCAAATTTCTGATCAGAATGATCTCGTTTCTATATAATATAAAATATACAGCCAGCTCAATCCATAATATATACAGTTGATGGTTTTCAGTCTATACATTAATGTGAAGAAAGATGTCTGTTTACTTGGATAAGAACAAGTGGGAAAATAAATATGTCAGAATGCCAACAATGATTTCAGCACAACTGCACAGTTTCCTAATGCCTGTAACATAATTAGAATACCACAGTTGTTTTAACAATGTGATTTCCTTGCTCATAGAACATATTCATCATAACCACTTTTAATTAAAGACATGCACAGCACAATACAAATACAATCAGTATGGTGTTCGGGATAAGCCTTCAATTCCTTTTTTAAAGCTGCAAATTTTTTTCTCCCCCTTTTTGCAAGGAAAGTCAGAGGGCAGCATGGTGGCGTGGTGGTTAGCACATCCACCTCATAGCAAGAAGGTCCTGGGTTCGAGTCTCGGACTTAAAGAGGGCATTTTTGTACAGTCTGGATATTCTTCCTGCGCTTGCGTGAGTTTCGTCTGGGTACTCCAGTTTCCTTCCACAATCCTGACATGCACATTAGGCTATCTGGCAATTCCAAATTGCTCCTGGGTGTGAGTGTGACTGTGAGTGGTTGTACGTGTTGCCCTACGGTAGTCTGGCGAGCTGGTCAGGATAAGCACCAGCTGCTGAGATAAGCACCAGCCTCCCCTTCACGACCAACATAGGATTAAGTTGAGTGAGGTGAGGCAAATAAGTGAGTATGATTAAGGACAGTCATACACAATAAATACCTGCAGACACGTCCCTATCAGGTCTCCTCACCCCCTCATTTGCTGAGCTGCTTAATCTGAGTAAGGTGGTGGGGAGGCTGGAGCCTATCTCAGACAACACTGGGTGAAGGCAAGGGACACCCTGAACACCTTTCCAGAATATCGCAGGGCCAACACACACACACACACACACACACACACACACACAAAAAAAACATTCAAACTCACACTTAGAGGCGATTTGGAATACCAGTTAACCTGATGTGCATGACTGCGGGAAGAAACGGACTACCCGGAGGAAACCCAAACAAGTGTGAGGAGAACATGCAAACTCTACACAGAAGTGGAGCCTTGCTAAGCCAGAGACTCGAACCTAGGACCTTCTGGCTTCTTCCTCTCCACTACACCACCTTTCCTTTCCCTATCAGGTTTCTCTTAAACATGTTAAAGCTGTTTAAAAAATTATTTAAAAAAATAATAATGGTCACATCTTCAGCAACACTGATTGCTTAGGTTTTTTTTTTCTTTTCTTTTTTTTTTCAAATAAACAAACAAAAGTGCACATGCTAAGTTCTCTGTGTGCAGATGACGACATCTTACATAGCACTGTTACTATTACCAAGGTGACTTCTCCGTAATCGAAAACACTTTTATTTCCTCTGTCTTAAAATGCTGCTTCTAAGCTTATGCCCTTGTCCTGTTCTCCTTATGAATAATGCTTGAACTAATACAAACACTTTGTCAGCCAATGATCTAATCCTGAGTGTGTGCTAGCTGTCTGAAGAGCTGCTGACATTGAAGGGTGATATCATCGAAGCTCACTCTGAAGGCTAGACTCTCACCTCTGCTAAAGCTCATTTGAAATTCTGAAGAGGTAAATAATTAACGCTGAGAGAATTGGACGCAAAGACATGTGTAACAAAAGAAGAAGCCATAAGTCCTCACCTCTTCCTATCCTCCCCTGGGTATTTTATACTTTAAAAAAAGAACCCTTGAGTAAATCAGGGTTGTGAGGGTTCAGATGTGTCCCACGTGCCCCTGCTGGTAAGTGAATTACATGCTGTAAATCAGCAAATTTATATGGTTCTACAGCTGGTAATTGAATTAAAAGCCAAGTGAACATGCATTCGCTGAGTTTATTGACTATAAACCTCATAAATGGCAGCTAGGACAAAAAAAAATGCAAAAAAATAAAAAAAATCACACTGTGACTGAGTCACAGACTCTCCCTCCCTCCCTCCCTCCAACCCTCCCTCAGTGTCTGATTGCACACATGGTGTTTTTTTTTATCTGAACCATGTCTTGCATGCTCTGTCTCAGGCTTGGCAGTCGGTGGAAAGTCACTCAAATGGGCAATGAGTGGTCAACTCTGGGTAAATCCAATTTCTATGCATAATGGCATTTCCCGCTGGAATCAATACTCTATCCCAAATCAATTCTACCCACCAAGATTTTAAATATGGAAGGGAAGGAAATATAATTAAAGAGCAGAGCAGTGCCATAAAAGTGTATAAAAAACTGAAAATTATAGACTGTATCTGTGTGCAAGCCTATATGGATGTCAGGTGGTTCATCAGATGAGATTCTTTATTTCTTTTTTTCCTCAGTCACTCATTTGCCAAACCACTTACTCATACTAGGGTTACAGGGAGGCTGGAGCCTATCTCAGCAGACACTGGGCAAAGACAACGTACACCCTAAACAGTCCGCCAGACCATTGAGGGCCAACACACTCACACAACAATTCACACTCATACTCACACCTGGAACAGCCAGTTAGCCTGATGTGCATGTCTTTGAGCTGTGAGAGGAAAACCGAGTACCCAGAGGAAACCCACATAAGCACAGGAGAACATGTAAACTCCATACAGAAGCACCCTCACCGAGCCCACTACTCAAACCCAGGAGCTTCTTGCTATGAGGCAGATATGCTAACCACTATGCCACCATGCCTACCTTCTTTCTTCCTTTCTCATATGTAAAAAGTAAGCACACCCTTACATTTATCACACGTTTAAGTCCACAGCACTGGAAGCTCTAAGCCTTCAGAAAAAAAAGGTGTGAATGCTGATGGGTCTGGCAAAGGATTTTAAAATGCTTTATTTCAAATAACTGCCAATGGACCTTCCCCTGACAGCACTAAGCTCCGCCCCCGTCAGGTACAGTTGATAATGTTCCACAATGGCTGCTATTCAACATCTCTCACGTCATTCATTCATTCATCTTCTTCCGCTTGTTCCGGGGTCGGGTCGCGGGGGCAACAGCCCAAGCAGTGAGGTCCAGACGTCCCAGACCCCAGCTATTTCCTCCAGCTCTTCCGAGGGGGTGCGCCAAGATGTTCCCAAACCAGCCGGAAGACGTAGTCCCTCCAGCATGTTCTGGGTCGCCCCGGGGTTTCTTCCCGGTGGGACATGCCCGAAACACCACACCAGGGAGGCATTCTAATCAGATGCCCGAGCCACCTCAGCTGGCTCCTCTCAACGCGAAGGAGCACCGGTTCTACTCCGAGTTCCTCCCGGATGACAGAACTTCTCACCCTATCTCTAAGGGAGAGACCTGCCACCCGGTGAAGGAAGCTCATTTCAACCACTTGTATTCGCGATCTCGTTCTTTCAGTCACTTCCCAAAGCTCGTGACTATAGGTGAGGGTAGGAATGTAAATTGACTGGTCAATTGAGAGCTTTGCCTTCTGGCTCAGCTCCCTCTTCACCACGACAGACAAAAAGCTCCGCTTTACAGCAGAGGCTGCACCGATCTGCCTGTCAATCTCGCGCTACGTCCTTCCCTCACTCGTGAACAAGACCCCGAGATACTTGAACTCCTCCACTTGATGCAGGACCTCATTCCAGACCCGGAGGGGGCATTCCACCCTTTTCCGACTGAGAACCATGGCCTCGGACTTGGAGGTGCTGATTCTGCTGACACTCAGCTGCGAATCGCTCCAGTGAGAGCTGAAGGTCCTGGCTCGATGAAGCCAAAAGGACAACGTCATCTGCAAAAAGCAGAGACAAGATTCTATGGCCACCAAACCAGAACCCCTCAACACCTTGAATGCGCCTAGAAATTCTATCCATAAAAATTATGAACAGAACCGGTGACAAAGGGCAGCCTTGGCAGAGTTCCCCCACTGGAAACAACTGGAACGAACATCTCTCACGTATTCCCGTCATTATCACCTTATTATCCGAGCTAATTTTACAGAGGGGCCTCAACTATTTTACTCAAGGGTATGTTCATGCTGTCAAGATTATGGACGAGATATCTAAGTGCTCGCATCCAATGACAAATAAAACTAAACGCATCACAAAGTGATTGAAATGGAGCAGGACAGATTTAAAATCAGAACATTTAAGGTAACGGAAGGTGGGGCTAAAAGTCACATGGGTAAAACGTCACATCTGTAAGAGAGAAATTCATATCTTATTTCATTTCTTGATCTTGAAGTTGAACATACCCAAGAGAAGCAACTCTCTAATTTGGTTCAGAAGAGCAGAGAACTTTTTTCATTTCATCATATCCTTACCCGTATAAAGGTAAGTTTTTTTACTGTTCTGTTTTTTTTTCCCTGGAATTCTGTTTTGCTGTCATCAGTATTAGTAATTATGCTACTTTTGACAGGATGATTGCATATTTATGAAAGCCTGCCCTGTTTTGTATGAAACCATAGCAAGTGTAAATTTCCTTATCGGGGTAAAAAGTCTCAACCCAACGACAGATGTGACTTTTTATCCCTATTACTATATAATAGTTTAACTTTTGCACTTTTTAGAAGTCATTTGGAATTGTACACTGGTATTTTCACATCTAATTCTATACTTTTTAAATCAAACAGGCATTATTATACATGTCTCTGAACCCAATCTACATAAACTCGCAATCTACATAAAGATGTTGCATTGCAACTACCATCCCTTTCATTTGGTGGCACTAAAAGAACCGGGAACATTTATTACTTCTCCTGTGATGAGTTATGTGATCGTTATCGAATGACTGTGTGATATTTTGCTCCAGAGTTTGAGACTTTTTCCCTCTTTGTGGGGTAAAAATTCACAAATAAATTTGTGTTAACTTTGATTAAATTTCGAAGATAAACTTATTTGTTTCTGGTGAGTCCATATTCATGAATAATGCATTAAAAAGCACTCACTGTAAACAAAACTGTGAGTTTTATCCCCACCTTCCCCTACAACCTCCAATGTAATGGTTATATAGTTTAACTCCAAATCATTTAATAAATAAACAAACATGACCACCGACAGAGTGAAGCAGCTGGTTAGTTGAGTAGCTCTGGTCTATTCATCCTTCTAAATAAATGTGTTTATCACCCTTGCTTAAAAAATAAGAAGCTTAAAGCATATTATATACACAAATATATTTACTTTTTTTATTTGCTTACCCTCAATCACACAGCATTATATTTGTTGATATTGTTTACATTTTGCTGTGTGTGGCTGCATGCTTTAATCCATCGAAGACACCTATCCGAATAGATTTGACTGCCTGTAGTCTTTCAGGATACCTTTTGTCAGAATTCCACCTCCACCAAACACATCTAAAGAACCATTTTAGCAGTAGCAGGCACTTGTGTGAGTTCTAGTACATGTATGACCCGCTCCAGCATGACACGGATTAAGGAGGAAATTTTGACATACTGAGCTACTGATATATTTGGAAAGAAAATCGAATCTGCTTCAGGATGAGGTATAATACATGATTATAGCATGAAAATGGACTGAATTACAACACTTTCTATGTTGCTAATCAGAAATGCTACTTTTAAGAAAATAGTAATTACAGTTACAGAACCAGTCTCTAAATGTCCATATAAGGAACTTCCTAACACCCATACACTAAATGAATCCGGCTCTCGACCAATCAAAACAATTGTACTACCCTTTTTCCTAGCAACCGATGAGTTCTATTTACACCGAGTCATGTCTGTTTTGAGGCTTCTCACTGGTTTACCATTGTATGATTGTGGGATTCTGTAGGTAGGAAGAGTATTCTGGTAGTGAATTTGGATAATAAGGAAATACCCTGAGCAACCAAGACTGAAAATCGGCAAAATAAGCGAATTTTCCCATTGTTTAACAACAACTTGGACATGAAACCCTTTATTAAACAAACATTTTAGCATGGATAAATTGTCTTTATGGATATTTGAACTTGTGGAAATTGTCATGTAGATTATGCTTTGAAGGATGTATTTTTGGTGATATCACGTTTTTGTTCAGGTACGCCATTTTAAACTTACTTTGGCGCTTACTCAAAACTCTACCTTGTGACTTAATCCGTATTATGCAGGAGCGGGTCGCATATGGGAGATACTACGTCTGCTTGTCTAGAGGTGCTGAGTCACTACCGACATCAACATCTTTAAGCTGAAGGAAGCATGGACAAAATTTTCAGCAAGCCTTTTAGCAAGATGGACACTAGTACACAATTATGCACAATGTCTACAACAATTAGTTATTAATGGTTCATATACTTATTTTGTTGACTAAAGGGTTGAAATTTCTAAATATTCTGGTAGTTTTGTCTGTTTTGTTTTGTCTGCAGCGTTATCTGTAGGCACTGTATTAAGAGTTAAAAATATTTGCTTCTTTAAACTTTACACTGGTTACACTTTTGTAAAGATTTATTTCTTGTTTTTGTTTGTTTTTTCACCATGAAGATCGTAATAAGACTGTAGTGTAGTCTTTGTGCAAAGACATGCTATGTATGCAAGCTTTTATTAGGTTTAACTCCACTTTTAAACTGTTACACAGTTATCCCTATTCATGAATATTGCATCTAATGTGCATGAGTATAGCTGTGGCATTGACATCAAATTTAAAATATACAAAATTGACTCAATACATTTCAGAAATGAAATCACTGCAGGAGGACAAGTTTTTTTTTTTTTTTTTTAAAAACCAATTTATTTATGCTGCACAAATATATAGGTACACGGTTGAACATCTTGCTAATGTGTTTGTGCTTCATCTCAAGCATGTGGAGTTCTATTATACCAAATTTAGGGTTTGACTCACAGAAATTACAGTGCAATGCTGCTATGAGGGAAAATAACAGCACTAGGCACAACAAAGTATTTTATAGAAGATATTACAGGAAAAAGTCACTGTGACTTAAATTTACATATATATATATATATTCATATATTCATATAGCGCTTTTAACAAATACTTTAGAGAAAACTTTGGCATATAGAAAAGATAAAATAAAAAGAGAGTAAATATTTATTTAAATTTATTTGCTGAATAACAAGCACAGGGAATCTATCACATCAACCCATCATTTTGATGACACCAGATTTATTATGAATATAATATATGACTGACATAATCAATTATAAGTAACTTTGGCTGTAAATGGGCGGCACTGTGGCATGGTGGTTAGCATGTTTGCCTCACAGCAAGAAGGTCCTGGGTTCGAGTCACATTTGCATGTTCCTCCGGATATTCTGGTTTCCTCCCACAGCCCAAAGATATGCACATTAGGCTAATCTTTCACTGATTTATAGTGCAAGACTGTTTGTGGCAATTGCATGGTAGTAATGACATTTGTGTCCACAATAAATGGGATAGAAGGCCAAAAAAAAAAAAAAAAGGACAAATTAAGAAAAAGGACAATTAATTACAAAGAAAAGCTTACAAAACCTTCAGGGCAGGTGGGAAAATTAATGGATAAATAATTGCAGTGAGCGAGGAGTTAAGCAAGCACAATTGCGTAAAGGTTTGCTTGACACACCAAGACCAGTAAGACTCCACTATAATTCACCCTGGGACCAAAAGAATAAATTCCACTGCAAAATGTTAGCAGCCACACTTCACGAAATAAGTGAATCAATATCACAAGCATGCAGTGAATAAGAGACGCCAGATTCATATAGGATGTCACACACAAATTCAACAAGCAATTGCACAAGGCCCAATCGCCACATTGCTGGAGTTAAATTAAGAAATAAAAACAAAATAAAATGATTTTACAATAAAAGGAAACAATTTTTTTTAATTCTTAAGAAACAGGGGGGTTGACAGTGACAATGTTTGACAAGCAGACACGCCTATAAGCATAAACATTGAATTAGGATTATACACATTCCCGACAATACTCACATATTCATTAATAGGCCCCGGTAGTCATCTGGGAACTTGCAACTGCTGTGTTACATCACTCGCTTAGGTATGTTGAAAACAAACTGCCACCAAATTGAACATTTGTCAATCTGCACACACCTACCATATAATAAAATTATTTAAAAAAAAAAAAAAACCTCGACGTTATTTCCTAGTTATACTGAAGAACTGCATTGTTTTTGGTTGTACAAACCACACCTGGAAGGATGGCAAGAAAGGATTCCATTTTGAGCTTCCTGAGTAGGAACAATTTGACGAGATAAGTGGCTGGCTCGTGAAGATCGGAGAAATGACGATGATTCCCGTTGGAGTCCTTCCTGACCCCCGAGTCATTTGTTCTGGCTATTTCATTACTGCTGAGGTTCCAGTTTATGTATTTTAGGTAGTAGAAAGAATTTATGAGGATGTACGTTTGCAAGTGGTATGAATTCTTTCACTGGCCCGGTATCCAACTGTGTTACATTATCAAATTATTATGTACAGTTCACTTGTAGTGGTTTTGTTTATTTATTTGCTCAGTTTGAGAGTGAAATATAACAGTATCAAGGATTTTAGATCATTTAATTAAACATTCACTATGGCAGCGTTAATTGTTTTCAACATATCCAACGGTATCCAGGTGAGCCATGTGGCATAACAGAGAAGTGCGTGGATGACTGCAGAGGCCTATATAAATGTGACTCATCAAAGCAAAGTGGGTATTATGTGGGAACTGATTAAATTTAAACGTTATTTTCTCCAGAGTTGCTTACTTAAAAGGCTGAAAATTCCTGGCAGGATTTGGTTAGTTACTCCAAACAAAATCTGTTAGAAAATTTGGCATCATCATTTTAAAGCTCAGGATATCAGCTACAAAATGGTACCAATAACACAATACCCCTTTGCTGTGATGGGTCACAAATGTTCTTACTCCTTCCCTTATGGTCAGATCTGCAACATCCTTAATTCTAATGACCCTTAAAAATCCTACACTCAAACTATGAGTGCACAAGTCAAGGGAGATGACTGGAGGCTAATAACAAAAATTAAATAATCAGCCCTTATATTAATGTTAAAATGGGAGCAAGAGGAAAATTGCTTCTAAATGTGGAGAGGCTTACCTTGATTACCACACACACAGCCAAAACATGCAGTCTTCCATCACTGCCTTTCTGATATATTAAATAAATAAATAAACAAACAAACAAACAAACAAATAAATAAATAAATAAATGTCCTTAATAATAAAGGTTTTTAACTGTGTCATTCACTACACCCAGCATATTGCTTTAAAAAACAATTCATTCCTTACTGCAGTCAACTATCCAAACTTTAAGTGGATCAACAAATGACTGGCATCCACATTGTTTCTACACTTCCTTCTATCTGAGCCGGTGGGAAAAAGAGGGAAACAGTGAAACATCTTCCCTTCACCTTGCCAAGTCTAAAAGGCCTGCTTACTGGTCCTAAATGTAGCCCTACGGTTTTCATTAACTCATTCATTCATACAGTTACCGAAACACATAATCCAACTTGGGTCGCAGCGAGGCTGGTACCAATCAACACTGGGCGAAGGTGGGGTACACCCTCAACAGCTCGCCAGTGCACTGCATGGCAAAAAAAAAAAATAAGTAAAAAAAAAAATAATGCAACCATTCACACTCACACTTACACCTAGAAACAGCCAGTCTTATTTTGGAACAGACGTTGGTCTGTAGGAGAAAACCGGAGTACCTCAAGGAAATCAATGCAAGCACGGGGAGAACATGCAAACTCCACACAGAAACGCCTAAGGCCATGATTACCTGGAATAAAAGGGGAAATCAATTCATTACACAGAGTTATTACTTCACCTGGTTCAACCTATTGTGTCGAGCAAAACTAGACCTGTAGTAACAAGACCCCCAAAACTACTCTTTACTGTGCAGTTAAAAATACTTCACATCTTACTCACAACTTACACTAAATTAAGATGTTTACTATTAGAACATTATTTATATGGCAAATTGAATTTTTTAGTTCCTATTATAAAATACAACAGCTTAAATATAGGATATTTTTTAAACTGTTTTTAGCTTAAATTTCTTTTTCTATTGGCACAAAATTTAAAATGTTCATTACTAGAAAGTATTTAAAAATGAAAAGCTTAAAAATAATAAAATATGAATATCTTAAGCTTATACTTAGCTAATTTTAATATAATAATAGGAATTCAAGAATATTTTGATTGTAGTTATTCTTTCATTTATTTATTTTCTGAACTGCTTAATCCTAATTAGGGTCGCAGGGAGGCTGGCGCCCATCTCAGCCGACTCTGGGAGAGGGCTAATGTGATTACTGAAAATAGACATGAGAAATAAATTTTCTGTGGCCACCACATCTATCATGTAGCTATAATTCTGAATGTCCAAGTAAAGAAATAGCTATTAGAGGCAATGCAGGGAGATACGGAAATCTGAGTCTACTTTCCTTCCCAGACAGGATCAAGACCTTGCTTGGAGAGTACACACAAATGTATACACACACACACACACACACACACACACACACACACACACACACACACACACAATGAAAATACATTTTATTGAGTCAGTCATTCATACGTAATAGACATTAGCACTTCCATATACTCCCACTCACTCAATCACACCATGTAGATTCAACTATTAACACAGCCACATGATCATCCCCTTCATTTTCTTCTCAAGAAATTCTTGGCAACTCTTGACAACTCTCCAGTCCTTACGATAGGCAATTAGTCATCTCTACCTGGCCACCATTCTCTACTGAATATAGCCAGTCAGTAAAAAAGAACTATTATAGAGTTATTATAGATAGGCTGTGTATTTCCAGTAAATAGATTTCATTTCATCATCCTACCCTTAGATACACTAAAGAGAGGAGTGAGATAGACATACAGTGATGGGGAAAATAATAATTAGAATAATAATAAAAAAAAAAATAATAATAATTACTAACTTACTCACTCATTTGCCGAACCACTTAATCCTATTAGGATTGTCACAGCGAGGCTAGCTCCTATATCAAACAACACTGAGCAAAGGCAGGGTACACTCTGAACATCTCACCCGACCTTTTTTAGGGCAACACATACACACACAACCTTTCACATTCACACCTGCGGGCAATATGGAAAAAAACAGTCAGTCTAATGTGCATGTCTTTGGACTGTGGTAGAAAACTGGAGTACCCAGAGGAAACCCACGCAAGTATGGGGAGAACTCCACAAAGAAATGCCCAAGGCCTGGACTCAAACCCAGGGCCTTCTTGCTGTGAGGCGGATGCGTTAACCACTACATCACCTTGCTGCCTATAATAATAATAATAATAATAATAATAATAATAATAATAATAATAATAATAATAATAATAACAGTAATGTATTATTTTACTAAACTGACTGATAGTACATGATACAAGTCTGCATTCCTGAAGCTTCTTCTTGTCTTTGCCTGAGTAATGATGGAGGACCGCTCCCGGGCTTGAGACTATCAACGATCTGGCAGTGAAGCGGCCGTCTCATGTCTTTAAATAAGAGAACACAAGGGAGCTGCATAAAATGAATGCCGCTACCTTCATGCCTGAATAAGACTTTTCCGCCTCAGCCCAAGAATACACGCAGCAAACCAGCTAAGCAATGGCACGAAATAAAGATGCGCCCCCGC
>JAQMYF010000016.1:5418237-5437020 GCA_030014195.1 Neosilurus mollespiculum
AGAATCTGCCTAATAATTATGCACACCTTGATATAGGGTGTTGATCTCCTTAGGCCACACCCTCCCTCGTTACACAATTATGGATAAAATGATGATATGGTCAAAATAATCACTTGCCTTATAATTGTGCACACAGTGTATAATGCTGGAGGGCCCGTGGTGTCAGCAAAACTACATGAATTGTTCTTGTCTTGCTGGGAAAAGAGTACCCTACCACAAGAGTTTAAGGATGCGTCTATTGTTCACCTATACAAAAGGAAATGGAATAGGAAGTGCTGCGATAACCACAGAGGAATCTCCCTCCTGAGCATAGCGGGAAAGATTCTTGCCAGGCTGCTGCTTAACCATCTCATTGCCCATCTTGAAAGCGGTCTCGTGCCTGAATGCCAGTGTGGTTTTCGTGCTGGAAGTGGCATAACCGATATGGTGTTTGCTGCCAGACATCTGCAAGAAAGATGCCAAGAACAACATCAGTCTTCATCGATCTTACCAAAGCCTTTGACACTGTCAGTAGGGAGTGACTTTGGAAGATCATGGCCAAGTTTGCATGTCCAAACTGATTTATATCAAGCTTGAATGCTTGAATGCTTGACAATGGTGAGGTGACACCAGACTTTCCTATAAGCAAGGCTGTGTTCTTGCTCCCGTCCTCCTTAGTTTGATGTTTTCTGCCATGCTATCTGAAGCCTTTCAGGATACAGACCCAGGAGTCGGCATCAAATATAGGACAGACGGAAAGCTCTTCAACTTTCAAACTAAATGCAGTCACGAAAACTTAATCCACCACCATTTGTTAGCTTTTATTTGAGGATGATTGTGCCCTTAACACACACTCCATGCTTGACATGCAGCGCAATATGGACTGCTTTTCAAAAGCATGTAATAACTTTGGTTTAACTGTCAACTGAAAAGTGAAATAATGCATTAACCAATGCTTGGGAAAGAGTATATTGAGGCTACAATACTGGTACATGGTGTGAAACTTAATGCCGTTGAGAAGTTCTCTTACCTTGAAAGTACCCTATCTAGATCAGTACATATTGATGAAGAAGTCACCAGCAGGATCGCTAAAGCTAGTACTGCCTTCAGCAGACTACGCCAGAATGTATGGGAGTGTAGAGGTACCCAACTTGGGACAAAAATTCAGTTATACTGTGCTGTAGTTATTACAACTCTGTTATATGCATGTGAAACCTGGACTGTCTATGTACGGCATGCAAGAAAGCTTAACCACTTTCACTTAACCTGTCTGAGGAAATTGCTGAACATCAAATGGCAGGAGAAGATCCCAGACACTGAAGTACTCGTCAGGGCAAAATTACTGTCCATCTTGAGGTCTCAAGTTCACTGGGCAAGCCACGTAGCATGCATGCAGGATGAACTTCTCCCCAAGAGACTGCTGTATGCCGAGCTCTCTTCTGGCAAGAGACACGTCGGTGGCCAACATAAGAGATACAAGGACAGTCTCAAGGTTTCACTTATTGCACTGAACATCTGCAAAGATTCTTGGGAGACTCAAGCACAAGACCACACAGCATGGAGCTTAGCTATCAGCAAAGGCACTAAGGAAGCTGAACAACAGCAGTTGGATAATGCCCGAAAAAACCCTGAATCTGTAAGGCGAGGGAAGATAGCACCATAGTATCTGAAACCAACTACATGTGCCAAACTTGTGGAAGGTATTTCCGTGCTCAGATTGGCCTCATCACCCATTTGAGGACACACCAGAATTAACCTAAATTAACTACCTGATATCAAGGTCTTTTTCAATAACGATGAATGAACAAGAGATTATTATTATTATTATTATTATTATTATTATTATCATTATTATTATTTTTGATGTGATGTTTGACTTGAAGCACTCGGGCTTCTTCAATTAGCTAACATCTCACCTGCAATGTGTAAAAGATCTGCCTTTTGGATCGATGGTAGGATGCAGTACTCTTTTGGGTAGTCTGTTATATGAATATATTGTTGTTCCGCCTTTAGCATTGCTTACAGCACGTAATCATCATGCCATTGTTTTAACAAAATTAAGCAACATAACATTTCTTTCCATCCAGTGTTGGTTCTTTTTCACCGATGTCTCCAGCACATCCTGAAAACTTTTAACAGGGTTAAGGTCAGGACTCTGGGGTGCCAATACATATGTGAAAATAATTCCTCATGCTCCCTGAACCACTATTTCCTTATTTGAGTTCCCATTTTATATCTGTGCCATCAGGGAAGAAAAAGTCCATTGATGTGATAACTTGGTCATTCAGTAACGTCAGGTCATCGGCTGACTATTATTAATGTTGCTATCATATTAATGTTGCTGAGCCTCAACCTGACCAACAGGAGCAACAATGCCATAGAGATTACATGCTGTGATCTAGGCTAAATGCTCTTTTTTTTGGCCAGGCAGTGTACGTATGTATATATATATATATATATATATATATATATATATATATATATATACCTACTGTATCTTAGGTTGTAAACTGAGCTAAGGGGAAACAGTACAGTTTCACATGGATCATTTCTATAATCTACACCATAGCAAGTCATTTCTTCATTAGTTTTTCCCCTCCAGTATAAATATGTTGATTTACACAGCAATACATTATATGTATACATAGTAGCCAAGTTAATGGAGGTCCCTCACAGCAGTACTCTGACTCACTTGGAGTTTCTCTGCACCATCAGTTCACAGTCCATAGGCATGCACATTAGGCTAATTGACTGTTCCAAATTGCCCCTAGGTGTGGATGTGAGTGTGGCTGGTTGTGTGTGTGTTGGCCCAGTGATGGTCTGGCAAGATGATTAGGATGAACCCGACTTTGCTCAATGCCCAGTCTTCCCACAACCCGAGTATGATTAAGCAGCTTGGTAAATGGTAATGATGGTGATGAGAAGATGTTGATTTCAAGATCTGTGGACACAAAATACACAGTAAAGGAAAATGCAATGACTGACCAACTGATCTGATATACAGTAGTGTGCAGTGAAGATTCTACACCACCACTTTTGTCTAAAATGGCTCCTAATAAAAAGAAGTAAAAAAAAAATTACTTCTCTATAAATTTTTGGTGAAAATGTATTGAACAATGCTATTGTAGGCAATGAGAACCAAACGAATAATTCCGACAAGTATATTGAGGTAAAAGTATGGCTAATAAACAAAAACACTGAAAATACCAATTTTACAGAAAAATTTAAAGGTGACGCAAATTTTATTTTTTGACTTTTGCATAGCATGAATGAACTTCAAATCTTATGGAATGGTTTAGCAAGTGAAGAAATTAAAAAATACAGTGATGCAGTGATGATGATGATACACGTAAGAAAATGAGGATAAATCAGTAACCAAGAACTATTCAAGTATTTATTACATGTAATATTGGATCATATTGATGAGAATAAGTAAACAAACAACAATAAAAAAAAGTCAAAATTTAGTGTGGCCACCCTTTACTTTGATTACAGCATTTAACCTTTCAGGCATATTGTTCACATATTTTTTTTAATTTCTTCACTCGCTAAACCATTCCATACGGTTTGAAGTTCATTCAAGCTATGTAAAATTCAAAAAAAATAAAAATCGATAAATTTTCTTAAAAATTGGTATTTTCAATGTTTTTGTTTATTAGCCATACTTTTACCTCAATATACTTGTCAAATTGATTTTTTTTTTTTGGTTCTCACTGCCTACAATAGCATTGTTCAATACATAAAAAAAGTACTTATTTTTATTGGGAGATCTTTTAGACAAAAGTGGTGGTGTTTAATCTTTACTGCACACTACTGTAAGTGAGGTTAAATGGATAAAGCACAGGACAGACACAGCAGTAACTCCTGGTCACTAGCAAAAGTGCATTATCTAAAATACTCTAACAATAAATAAATACATCAGTGGAAATTACCCCACACTGCATGAACAGAAGCATCTATCAATTTGCTCTTCCTTTTTCTCATATGGAAAGCAGAAACAGATCTAGCTCATTAGTTGCACCCGGTGAGCCACCACTAAATTACGGAAGAGAAAGGAAAAAATAAAAATCCATCAGCACTGAATTAATTTTTATCTTGTAGTATAATAGCAGATTTTTTCATTCGCTCACGTCTTTTCTAAATTAGTTTCATCTCATGTGTTCTCTCTCTCTCTCTCTCTCTCTCTCTCTCTTTCTCTCTTTTGATTGGCTGCAACATTTGCCATTCACTGTGTAGTTGGGGCAGAACGATAACCTAGCGGTTAGCACATCTGCCTCACAGCAAGAAGGTTCTGGGTTTGAGTCCAGGCCTTGGGCAATTGTGTGTGTGAGTGTGTGTGTGTGTGTGTGTGTGTGTTGGCCCTGCAATGGTTTGGTGAATTGCTCAAGGTGTACCCCGTCTACTTCGTAGTGTTGGCTGAGATGGGCTCCTGTCTCATTGCGACCCTAATAGGAGTAAACGGTTCTGCAAATGACTGAGTGAGTGAGTGAGTGAGTGTGTAGTTGGAAGCGGCACGGTGGAATAGTAGTCAGCCTATCCACCTCACAGCTATAAGGAAGTTCCTGGGTTCAAGTTCTGAGCTCAGCCGTTTCTGGGCAGAGTTTGCATGTTCTCCCCATGCTTGCATCGGTTTAATCCGATCTCCTCCCACAGTCCAAAGACATGCACATTGGGCTAATTTGCTGTTTTAAATTGCTCCTTGGTGTGGATGTGAGTGTGAATGGTTGTGTAGGTGTGCTGCCATTCGATGGCCTGGTGAGCTGCTCAGTATGTATGCTTTCTTTGCCCAGCGTTGGCTGATATAGGCTCCAGCCTCCCCGTGACCCAAATAGGATGAAGCGGTTCAGTGAGTGAGTGAGTAAGAGAGTGTGTAGCTGGACTTCTTTTAGCAGGACTTCAGGACGTGTGATGTATCTAAGCTGATACATGCCACTGCATACAAATCTCTCCCTAGATCTCACTGACACAATCGCTGAGTGTCAATTACTGCTGCAGGATTGTCAGGGTGACTCATAAACAGCTCAGGAACAGATTATAAAATGTTTTTTTTCTTCCATTATTTTAACATTCATGCACTCATTCATTTGCCAAACTGCTTGATTTAACTAGGGTCACGTAAAGGCAGAAGCCTATTCTAGCCAACACCAGACAAAAGCCAGATACACCCTGAATAGTTTTCCAGACCATCACAGGCCAACACACACAAACATTTGCACCTAAGGGCAACAGCCAGTTAACCCAATGTACATGTATTTGGGCCATAGGAGGAAACCGGAGTACCTGCAGAAAACCCACAGAAACACAAGGATAACATGCAAATCCAAACAGAAGCGCCCTCGCCAAGCCGGGACTTGATCAGGACCTCTTCACTGTGAGGCGGACATGTTAACAGTCACACCACTGTGCTGCCCATGATTTAAACATGTTTTTTCTTCCTTTTTTTAAATTTTAACAGCATTTATAACAACGTCATATACACAATAACTTTAAATTTCCATCAAGCAAGCCTTTCTCAGAACACTACGGATACTCTAAACACTTAATCATTATATACTGCTCTGGTCCTTAGTGTCGCCTTGCCCGACAGCTCTAACTCTGTTTTTTTTTTTTTTTTTTTTAAACCTGTTAGTAGACTAACCTCTGTTAGTCACCACTATCAGCAACACTCAGGAACTGGCAGTGTGTAATGAGAAATATAAAGTGAAGGACCTGTCACTGTAGCTGTAGGCTGTGTGAATAGCATTCACACGTTATAGGAGTTTTCCATTAGCTGCACTCTACATAAGGAGATACGCTGAAAACATCAGGAGAGTAATCACAGGCCAGCAATCCATTATTTTAAACACAAGAACGGGTTGGCAAGGTCAATGTGCACAAATAGCTCTTCTTCACTGGACAGTGCATGCCACAACTTGACAATTAATGCAAACTCAAGACTATTTGTATCCTCGCCAAGGGCATGTGTGATTTTTACATTACATAGGGAGTTTCCCTGGATGATACTGCTTTAGAACTTACAAGACCAGTAAAATCTATCCCTTTGCCGAGCTGCGTGATCGTACTAGGATCATGGGGAGACTGGAGCCTATCTCAGCCAAGGTACAGCTTGCCAGTCTATCACAGTCCCACAACACACACAACCACTCACACTTTCACTCAGGGTTATTCTGTACAGCCATTTAGAGTAATAAGCATGTCATTGGACTGTGGGAGGAAACCAGAGTGGGTGACTCTCAATATTTTTTTACGGCACCCTTGAGTTCTCAATGCTTGCCAAAGACCTATATAGATATACAGGTCTGGCGAGCTGTCCAGGCTGAGATGGACGCCATCCTCCCCACAATCCTAATTAGGATTAAGTGGTTCAGCAATTGAATGAATGAATGAATAGTGTATAGAAATATAATCATGGTATAGAGTTTAGATATATAATAATGTATAGATAAATAATCATATAATAATCAATAAAATAACGATATATAACAGTGTAGGAGGCAGTGGTGGCCCGGTGGTAGTGTGCTGGATCACTGATCCCAAGGTCGGGGGTTCAAGCCTCACTATCAACGGGTTGTCATTGCTGTCTCCCCAGTGCAGCTAACTGGGTTGTCAAATGCCGACCAAGTCTCTCACTGTCTATGGCATTTAAAGGAACCATTGCTGATTTTTGTCAAGAGTAGGCTGCATAGCTGTCAGCCTGTTTCTGCCCTACGATGGCCTGGCGAGCTGCGCAGGGTGTACTCTGCCCTTGCCCAGAGTTGCTGGCTGAGAAGGGCGCCAGCCCATATATATATATATGTGTATAGATATACTCTGCCCTCGGCCGGAGTTGGCTGAGATGGGCGCCAGCCTTCCCGTGACCCTAATTAGGAATAAGCGGTTCAGAAAATGAATGAATGAATGAATGTATAGATATATAATCATGATATAGGGTATAGATATAATCATATAGAGTTATATAACTTGCCTGTATTACATTTATTGCACGTCATTTACCTGTATTCTCAGATAAGATTCTATCAAATATTAGAAATGTGAGTGACACAGAGAGAATGTGATCCATGCTCATTTCTGTACTTTTATTACAAAGTGTGTAAGTAAATAAAGCAGTGTGTCATTAATGAGCTCTGTAGCCTTTATATTCAACTCTCTCCTATCAAAAAGCATAATTACTACCCTTTGTCTGCTTACCTTCCAAGGTTCAGTATACCTTTAAAGAGCAAATGTACTTTATCCTCAGGATATATTACAGTATGTATGTATGTATGAATGTATGTAAGTATGTATCTATCTATCTATATATCTATCTATCTATCTATATATATATATATATATATGTAAAATGGATAGTCCATAATATACACCATGCATTATTCACCCACAGATTTTTTTATCGACCCAGTTATACTGTATAACTTTCTTCCGCAGTCCAAAGATTGTTTTAGGCCATTAGGCTAATTGGCTGTTCCAAATTGTTCTTAGGTGTGAGTGTGAATGGTTGTGTGTGAGTTGGCTCTGCGATGGTTTGGCGAGCTGTTCAAGGTATACCCTGTCCTGTTTGTACTCCCAGCGACCCTAGTAGGATTAAGTGGTTTGGCAAATGAGTGAGTGAGTGAGTGGCTTGACTGCAATATTTTTCTCATGTAAATGGTGACCAGTATGAACTTCACCTTTGTATCATCTGTGCCTTATAGCATCTTGTTAGACTGCTTCTGAATTTTGTAACTCACTCCCTCTGTCACTGTTGCTGTTACTAATGAATGCTAGTTAGGGTTGGGTATGCACGTCGCTGGTTGGTACAGGCTGATTCCAACCCTAACTGAGTGAAATCTGTCCTCTTTCCCTTCTCTCTCTCTCTCTCTCTCTCTCTCTCTCTCCCCCTCTCTCTCAACCATATGGAATGGTTTGACGAGTGAAGAAATAAAAAATAAATACAGTACACCTATACAACTTAACAAAATGAAGATAATTCAGAAACCAAGTACTATTGAAAGTATTTATTTCATGTAATATTGGATCATATTGATGAGAATAAGTAAAAAAAACAACAATATATAGTAATAACAAAAATTAAGAGAAGGAAAAAAGTCAATATTTATTGTGGCCGCCGTTTATTTTGACCACAGCATTTAACCTTTCAGGCATAGTGTTCACATATTTTTTAATTCCTTTACTCGCTAAACTGTTCCATATGGTTTGAAGTTCATTCATGTCATGCAAATGTCAAAAAAAAAAAAAAATAATAATAATAAAATTTGCCTCATCTTTTTTTCAGTTTCCTTTTTTTTTTCTTCTTTGGAAAAATTGGTATTTTCAGTGTTTTTGTTTATTATCCATACTTTTACCTCAACATGCTTGTTGGAATGATTTTTTGGTTCTCGTTGCCTACAATAGCATTGTTCATTCCATTTTCACCAAAAATTTATAGAGAAGTAATTTTTTACTTGTTTTTTTTTTATTAGGAGACGTTTTAGACAAAAGTGGTGGTGTATAATCTTCACTGCACACTACTGTACATGATACGCCCACAGAGCATTTCATGTACTACCTGTTTATGAAGCTGGCAGGCTCTTCGCTGCTCTCACTTACAAGCCAATATTTTGTCGTACTGTCTGTTGGAATGTCCTTAAAGCTGGTACAACACTGGCATCACATTCTTCCTTTCATTTATTTTTCATGTGAAATTTTCCAAGATTGGCGTCAGGCGGACAGTGAAATTTGGAATGAGAACACATGTCTAAAATCTGACAGACAAACTGCATCTTTAATGTTGTACTGGAAATTAAATGGAGGCAAACACAATGATCATGTTCACAACTCCAGCAGACAGAATTGCAGGACCTTGTTCCCTGTACCATGTGGACCAGTGATCCTCTGACGGACTGACATTCTTCACCGTTCCAGGGATGCAAACAAATCAGCTGACACACAATAACAAGGGCTCTCTACTAGACTCTCTCTCTCTCTCTCTCTCTCTCTCTCTCTCTCTGTGTGTGTAAGCTTTAACAGGCATCACTGACTAAAGGCCTCAGTGTATTGTGTCTGCTCGTCTAACAATGCACAAGTGAATGCAACTCCAAACAGCTGAGTGTGCACCAGAACAATACAAGCTCCAGCAATGGGCTAAGTGTTGATCTGAATACTCTAAAAATTTATAAAGAATCAAAAGTTGTACTACATTACGGTACAGTGAGAGTTGCATAGAAAGCTTAAGTCTAAGGTGTTGTGCACCGGAGCAAACTATTATAACCATTCTTTATTTAGCACTAGATTTAATGTGCTCTTTGGGATACCTAAAGTTTTAGATGATTTTATAACCAAACCCATAAAGGGAAATTAAACCCAAACTTAATAAAAGCTTCCATACATTTTTATATATTTGCACTTCAAAATGCACTAATGGGGGGGGGGGGGGGTGGTTACGACACTAAACTGTAAAAATTGACATATGATTCATGTGTATGAGACAGTAAATACAGAAATAATTTCCATATGGATGATCATACCTATAAATGAGCCAATGCTTGTGTATATAAATGTAAGCTTGTAAGTGTAGTAGTTTTTGTTTATTCAGATGTTCACTAGTTTATATTTCACTTTTTAGTTTAATATCTGTATACAGTTATTTTTGCCGATATCTTGCCTAATATAAACTGACAAATTCATGTCCTATGTGATTTCACGTACTTGCATAAGTGTAACAGACTCCAAGTGACATCAATTTGAAACTGGCTAAGGCAGATTAATCAAATCAACTTCTAAAATGTGAACAAAAAGCACCTGGTAATGAAAATATGCATATGTTTATGTGTAACATGAAAGTTTGGAGGGTTTTCCTGTTAGTTCAATTTAATAAATACTTTGCGAACGGCATGGTAGCACAGTGGTTAGCATGGTAGTATGTGTTTTGGCCTTGCAATGGTCTGGCGAGCTGTTCAGGGTGTACCCCATCCTTGCCACCTCTCCGGCCTCTCCATGACCCTAATTAGGATTAAGCGGCTTAGAAAATAAATGAATGAATGAAAATGAATGATAAACGAATGAATACTTCACCAGCTGTACAGTTTTATTTGGGGCACGATTTGGGTGTAAAAAGGAGGCAAGGTGCATGTAAGAGATGAAACTTGAAGGAATCGTGTTTCCAAGTTCATCAAGATCTCCTACGATGGCACAAAATCATCACGAATCCCCCAAGCTCTCTCAAGATCATTATTTTCTTGTTTCAAACCCACAACCCCCCCATGCTCATCAAGATTCTCTAAAATTGTGGGGCTTGCAGTGTAAACCCAGGTTAACATTAGTGACAATACAACCCACTGTCAGGGACAACTATGCATAAGGCCTACAATACAGTAAAATGTTTATATGCTACAGTGGACAATACTAGCTTCTCAGGTCAAATGTGTGCTTACTTTCTCCAATGAACAGTTCAATAGTTTCTCAATTGATCAATATTAAATCTATTAACAAATATGTGGAAGAAATAATTACCATTTTTTTTTTGTAGTTTTGTTCAAGTATTTCTGTAGACATGGTAATAAAGAATGTGAAATGTTTGCTTCGTCAAATATATTAACAAAAATCATCAATTCCCATGGGATGTACTTATTTTTTGGGCGGCACGCTAGCATAGTGGTTAACACATCTGCCTCACAATAAGGAGGTCCTGGGTTTGAGTCCTGGTTTCAGGCATTTCTGTTTAGACTTTATATGTATTTCCTGTGCTTTCATGGGTTTCCTCTGGGTACTCAGGTTAACTCCCACACTCCGAAGACATGCACATTAGGCTAATTAGCTGTTTCAAATGGTCCCTAAGTGTGAGTGTAAATGGTTGTGTGTGTGTTGTCCTGCTATGATGTGGCGAGCTGTTTAGGGTGTACCACGCCATTGCCTAGAGTCAGCTGAGATATGCACTAACTTCTCTTATAGCCACTGGTGAGTCTGTCATAAGGTTTGATTGGGCAAGTGCATAATAGATAGATATTGTAGAAAGACTGATAGATATATACAGTATATATGCATGCATATCGGAACCAAACTGTATATTGCCTGAATTGAATATGGGCCGGGGTAAACAAGTTTTGGTGCTTGGATATTACTTAATCTTGACTGTTACAAAACAAAACAGTCCAGTTTTGTAATTGGCCCATTTTATTTGGATGCAGGGTTTGCATTTGAGAAAGGTGTCTCTCTCTCTCTCTCTCTCTCTCTCTCTCTCTCACACACACACACACACACACACACAGTTATTTCATGACTTTGAGAGGAAAATGATAAGATCGCGGAGCCTAGCGGGCTATTAATCATATTCCGATGAGAGTGAGTGAAATAATTTTTTGTATCCTCTTACTGTATTCAAATTCTTGAAAATTAAAAAATACATTGGTATGTTAACATTCTTTGCAGGAGAACTAGCTGGTTAGCATGGAGCTGGCTGGTTAGCAGAAGGCCTGTAGTCCAGTTGTCCAGAGAAATCGCCAAATAAAAATGAAAACTGCCAAATTACTAAAAAAAAAAAGGAAAAGAAAAAAAAAACATTTTTGCAATAAAATACTTATTCCATATTTTTGTTGCAGATCTGGTTAGCATATACACACACACACACACACACACACACACACACACACACACACACACATATATATATATATGTGTGTGTGTGTGTGTGTGTGTGTGTGTGTGTATCAGATACTTACTCTTGTGTACTCTTTTATAGTGGGTATTTATTCCTTTCCAGCCGTGCAGAGTCAGCAAGCCCGTCCCATTTGCACACTGTGGGTCCATAACACTGGTGGTGCAGAACTGCTGTGCTGGAGTGTGGGACAGTGAGAGCAGCTGTCCTTACAGCACCATCAGAGCAGCACGGTAAAGAGCACCTACTGATTTGGAGCATTATGTATAGCACTTGTATTTCGTTATTCAGTCTAATCCTTTTCCATCCTAATTTGTCTGCCATTACATATTCTGTGGTATATTCAGAAGTAATTTGCTAACACACACTGCTCTGTGTCAAATACGCAAGACGACCTTTAACACGGTTAGAACATGAAAGCAGAATAACCAACAATTTGCTAACATTCTAACTCACTCACTTACTTATTTGCTGAACCGTTTCGATCTACTCAGGTTGCAGGGAGGCTGGAGCCTATCTCAGCCAACACTGGGAAAGGCAGGGTGCACCCTG
This sequence comes from Neosilurus mollespiculum, assembly GCA_030014195.1. NCBI lineage: Eukaryota > Metazoa > Chordata > Actinopteri > Siluriformes > Plotosidae > Neosilurus > Neosilurus mollespiculum. The sequence continues at coordinate 5,430,398 of JAQMYF010000016.1, forward strand.
AAGAGCTCGGCAGACTATCGCAGGGCCAACACACACACAACCACTCACACTCCTAGAGGCGATTTGAAATAGCCAACTAGCCTAATGTGCATGTCTTTGAACTGTGCAAGGAAAACAGAGAGCTGGAGCACCCGGAAGAAATCGCACAGGTAGAGCATGCAAACTCCACACAGAAATGCCTAAACCCAGGACCCAAACCCAGGACCTTCTTGCAGTGGGGCGGACATGCAAACCACTATGCCGCCGTGCTAACATTCTAACTCACACTGACTCATTTGCCGAACTGCTTAATCTGGGTACACCCTGAACAGCTCACCAGACCATCAGAGCACCAACACACACACACACACACACACACACACAAAACCATACACACACCTAGGGGCAATTTGGAACAGCCACTTAGCCTAATGTGCATGTGTTTGTAATGTGGGAGGAAACCCGAGTACCTAGAGGAAACCCATGCAAGCACGAGGAGAACATGAAAACTCCACATTGAAATGCCATCTCAAAGGATTCAAACCCAGGACCCTCTTGCTGTGAGGCAGACATGCCAACCACTATACCACCGTGCAGCCCTGCTAATATCCTGATATCACAAATTCATTCGAACACATACTGCAGTTCTTGCACTTGTGAGTGTTGAAGACACCATGTCGGAAAAAGTATTCAACCCCAAGAACTATTAGCATAAATTTACATGCATGAAAGTACACAGCTTAAACACAATAAAAAACTATCATGCATGTAACAAATGACTGTGATGGAGAACACATTAAGTCATTAATGCAGCAAACAGAGTGAACCTGAGGCCATATTTCAACCTGCATTTTTATTTTATTTCTTTCTGTAACCAAAACATGAGAGATCAACTAATGTTTGGATGATGCATGAACTTTGTTGTGCTCTGGGTGTGTGAGCTGTTTATGTAAGCAGTGTAGGAGTTCGTACCAGAGCTGAATGTGAGGGATAATTTTTGAGGACGGCTGCAGCTTCTCTGTCAAAACACCATGTATTTTTTTATATGATGCAAAAACGTTGAGGTAATTATCAGTTGCTGTTTGTAAAGATACGATCACGAATACGGTTTGATTAAAACAGTCTAGTACCCATATAGAGTTCACAATACGTTGGTTTTTGCAGTGTAGTGAGAATTGATAATAATGGAATGTGGATAATTATGGAAAATCCTGGAACCAAGCATCCAGAGAACGTTGAATGATGGAGTCCCTGATATTCAGAGCAAATTGTGAGTCTGGAATAGCACCAGCATATAAAGTTCTTCTAATATGCCCAGCATGGTAGGTCTTGTTCACTTCACTTCAGTTAACATGTTGCTAAGATACTGAAGCAGGCAAAGCACAAGTCTTGTGTGTTTGTATCTTTACATGGTAAATGGAAGGTTTAATAAGCTACAGCAGTGTAATGCTCCAGTGCACATAACATTCCGTAAGCTGAAATGGTCTGGAGCATATATCATATATGTATATATCATAGAGGGCTTTCATTGGGTTCCATTATATAGAAATTAGGGCAATTTTGATCTGATTTGTGACATCAAATTTAGCACCACCATCTGCACAGGAGGGATTTCTTCCAGCTTGACCATGTGCTGTAGATGCGCTATATACAGTAAACATTGTTACAGGTTTGATAAGCACGCCCCCGTACTCCCGTTGTCTGGTCTGGTGAGATTTTATATTTAACTTTTTTACATGTAGCCAGAGATCTTAAATAATTATAGCTAAAGGTACTTCATTAAATATGTCTAGGAAGGATTTTTATCACAAAGCCATGAACTGGCTTCTCAAGGATTATCGGTTTGGTTTCACACAGCAGTGCAGTGCGGGGTGCATTTAACACTTTATACTAGGGATATTATTGATAAAAATCCATCTTAAAGTTATTGGAAGTGTGTGTGTGTGTGTGTGTGTGTGTGTGTGTGTGTGTGTGTGCATATGACTTTTACAGAAATGCACTAAACATTTGTGTGTGTTGCTGGGAGTTTGGGGGTATGTATCATTCTCTCATTATCCATTTGCCAGACTGCCTAATCCTTCTAGGGTCACAGGGAAGCTGAAGCCCATCTCAGCCAACACTGGGAAAACTACCGTGTGGTACACCCTGAACAACTTGCCTGACCATTGCAACATACACAAACATTCACACTCACACTTACACCTAGGGGCAATTTTAAACGGCCAATTTGCCTAATATGCATATCTTTGAACTGTGGGAGGAAACTAGATTACCTAGAGGAAACTCATGCAATCACCGGGAGAATATGCAAACTCTGCACAGACACGCCTTTGCCAAGCCCAGGACTAGAACGCAGAACCTTCTTGCTGTAAGACCGACATGAAAACTATTACTAAAGAAGTAGAGGAAATCGAGGTATCAGGCACCACTGGGGGAACTGTAAAAGGCCTATGGCTGAAATGTCATAATGTCATATATTTGGTCCTCCATAAAACTTATGCGAATTGCTGGACTTCCCGATCATGAACTGGAATTAATTATTAATCATTAACAGCATCAACATGAATATGAATATGAATGCAAAAATAGTGATATCTTTGTAATGAGTGATCATATTTCCTATATTTAAAGACATTCGTAATTCTGAAATGGAAAACTGTCCAAGGAAGTCACCTCTAATGAAATGTATATTTAAATTGTTAATGATTACACCTATAACAGAGCAATTGTATGATTTATCGTACTATTTGATTATTGGTCGATTTATGTGACTATTGTATGAAAAGTTTTTTCACTGAAGTGTGTGTAAGATTATTTTATTATTTTATGTAGGGTTCATTCCACTCTGTATGAGTATTGCTTGACTGTCCTTGAACACGGAACATTGGAACAAAATGTCGGACCTTGAAAAGAAACAAAATGGCAGTCCTAAGTGAAGGGAGGGGCCGAGCTTCCAAGGTCAGCTCGGGACAGGTTGAGGTTTGGGACATGTTGAGACATGTTGAGACTTGTTGAGACATGTTGAGATATGAGGTCATGAGGGATCAATCAGAGTCAAGACCTAGAAAATGATAGACCAATCAGACTGGAATGGGCACTATTCTCTTGGAACAATTTCTTCTGTGTAATTAATTGTATGCTTTTCTTTTCCTAAAGGCTAAAAAAACACCTGGAAAATGGATTTGAATCTCTCGCGTCGTGAACTGGACACTTTTTGCTATGACACTAACTACTAACTAGTGTGCCACCCATTATGTGATTATTGAAAATAAAAGTAGACATACAGATTCTGTGGCCACGTCATCCATGCCATTGGACAGACATTCTTTGGATGTCTTCAGAAGGATAGTGTGTGTGTATGTGTGTGTGTGAGTGTGTGTGTGTGTGTGTTAACTAATGAACAGATGACTTTGCTGCACAATTCAGTAGCTGGATGTGTAAATACTGAAATAAAGGTTGCTAGCTTATAATGCTAATAGTTAATCTATAAGGTGATTGGTATAACCTGCTCATGGTATTACTGCGGTCAGGACAGTATTATTATTATTATTATTATTTTTATTATTATTATTAAGTTATACATTCATCCATTCAGTCATTTTCTAAGCCACTTATTCCTAATTAGGGTCCCGGGGAGGCTGGTGCCCATCTCAGCTGACTCTGGGCAAGGGCAGGGTACATCCTGAAGAGGCCATCGCAGAGCCAACACACACACAACCATTTACACTCACACCTAGGGGCGATTTGGAACAGCCACTTAGCCTACTGTGCATGTTTTTGGACTGTGGGAAGAAATCGGATTACCCGGAGGAAACCCACGCAAGCATGTGGAGAATATTATTATTATTGTTGTTGTTGTTATTATTAATACATAATAATTTATAGTACGTGTATCAATGCTGACACATTAAAGCCATTTAATTAAAAAACTTTTTGTGAAATGAGAGTTTGTGTTTATTGCAAGTACACATGGATGCAGACATGCCAAATTAAAATTTCTGTAGCAGCCAATTTCTGTTCTGGAGCAATCAAAAATAATGTGAGATTTCTTTTCTATTGCTGTAAGGCCCCCTACCCCTTCAACTCCCCCAATCCCAATAGTGCTGACATATAGCATGAAAATAAAAGGCAAGAGCAGCAGGGAGTAAAGGGACTGCATTTGAGGAGATAATCTATAATGGCTGGATGTGTCAGAGCACTCAGAGAAACCCACAAACTCCCAAACAACTTCCTGCAATCGTCTTATAATTGCACACTTAATTAACTGGCAATGAAGCCATATGTAATTAACCAATACTCAGTTCTCTAAAGGCACAAACTTTTAACAGACTGTTTGACAGTTTTCTACATTTAAATGCTAACTGTAACAAGTTTGACTTAGGATCTGAATTATAAATTATATGTGACATGTACTGGTGATGGCTGGATGAATAAATGGATGGATTTTGTGTGATAGACCTTTATTCATTTTACTTATCTTAGCTCTATGTAGATATGTAGTTTAATTATTTCAGTGTATGCAATGGTCATGAAAAGACGCTCTGGTGCTTCAACCAGGCTTAAAATTTCATGTTGACCGCTGGCAACACATCATGACTCGACTCACATCTTTCATCATCAAGAAGTTTCAGTGCTTCTCTAATCATGTGCTGCCAGAACTGATGATTGTTCAAGCAAATCAGTTTGGCAGTGGCAGTTACAGCTTGGAATTTCAGGTGAGGGCTGCTGGACATCTGGTTTACATTCCTAAGATGCCACTGTCGTATACTCCAAATGAAGGAGTAACATACATGACTACATGAACATACACATGTGCATGCTAAGTTAAAACCGAGCCAGTCAATTTCATCTTCACTTTAAGCACTACCACCTCCAAATGGTGCTGGTTCTAAAGAAGGAAACTAAATGAAAAACAGCCAATGAAGACAATTTCATTCATTCATTTATTCATTCAGTCATTCATCTGCTGAACCATTTACTCCTACCAGAGTGCGGGTGAGGCTGGAGCCTATCTCACCCGACACTGGGCGAAGGCAGGGTGCACCTTGAACAGCTCAGCAATCCGTTTGAGGGCAACACACACACAACCATTCACACTCACACCTAGGGGCAATTTAGCACAGCCTAATGTGCATGTCTTTGGATTGTTTGAGGAAACTGGAGTACCCAGAGGAAACCTCTGGGAAAAAACATCCAATCTCGACACAGAAACACACTCGCCAAGAATAGGACCCAAACCCAGGACCTTCTTGCTCGGCGGATGTGCTTATCACACCACCACCATGCCAATGACAAACTCCGATTTCAGAATTTATGAAATACTCTTATCTCATGTGACACTGGGCGAAGGCAGGGTACACCCAGAACAGGTTGACAGAGCATTACAGGGCTTCTGACTACTCCAGATGCACTTAAATTTTAGAATGCATTGGTCATATTACGAAAAGCGAAGAGTGGAGTTCGATTTAACTTTGTGGAGAATGTTTTTTTCCCGATTGTACTATGGCGCTAATGTGTTAGCTATTTGCACAGTCTTGCAAATTGCTAATATGGGACTTCTTTTCATTCAAAATGGACAGCACACAAAAGATATTACATGGAACCAATTAAGAGAGGGGTGGCATGGTAGTTTAGTGGTTAGCACATCTGCCTCACAGCAGGAGGGTCTCAGGTTCTGATGTTTCTGTGTATAGTTCGCATGTTCTCCGCTTGCTTTTATGGGTTTTCTCCAGTTACGCCAGTTTCCTCCATTAGTTAAGATTAAGAAGACACATTAGACCAATTGGCTGTTTCAAATTGCTCTTAGATGTGGATACGAGTGTGAATGCTTATGTATGTTGCCCAGTGACGGCGGAGATAGGCTACAGTCTTCGCGCGATCGTAATAGGATTAAGGGGTTTGGTAAATGAGTGATAACATTGGTTAAGAGTAAAAGAAAAGAATAGAGACGGAAAGTAAACTTTAGGAATTAGTAAACAACAAATTCCTGAAGACTGAAAGCACAGCTGGCCTCACAGCTTAAAAAATAAATGTTGATGTTCACACGCTCACACTAAGGATTGGGATGAATTAAATGAACACCTGCACATTTTCTTTAATCTTTTCTATCTTTAATTCAGTCAAAATCACATCAGCATCATCAAGCAATTCCATCTCTGATGCCATTTCAATTTCTCCTTCATCAGAAAAATGTTTATTCTTTGATCTTGTGGACTATCAGTCTATTATTAGACCATCACAGTTTGCTTCTGATTTGTCCTGTTCCTGGTTCCATAGTAACTCGACAGAAAGCTTCCCAGTGTGAGAGCAATTGAGTGTGGTGGTGATAATGAATGATAAACACAGTACAGAACAAACTGAGAGAGAGAGAGAGAGAAAGACAGAAAGAGTGTGAGTGTGTGTGTGAGAGAGAGAGACACACACACACAAAGAAAAAGAGAGGGAGACTGAGAGAGACAGAGAGAGAGAGAGAGAGAGAGAGAGAGAGAAAGAGACTGTGTGTGTGAGAGAGAGACATAGAAAGAGAGAATGTGTGTGTGTGTGTGTGTGTGTGTAAGAGAGAGAGAGAGAGAGAGAGAGAGAGACAGAGAGACAGAGAGTGTAAGAGAGAGAGAGAGAGAGAGAGAGAGAGAGAGAGAGAGAGA
>JAQMYF010000016.1:5444766-5460495 GCA_030014195.1 Neosilurus mollespiculum
CAGGTGAAAATAAACAAGTGAGATGGAAAATCTTTGTTTTTCATTTAGTTGCATAATAATTCTGCACATTAATAGTTACCTAATAATGGTGTACATATAGATATTCTCTTAAGAAAGCCAAAACTTCACTTTTACTACTTAAATGTTCAGGTTTAAGGGTTTGTTAACATTTTGGATTGACCAGGAGCACTGTATAGATGTACACTGTAACAATTAATCCTCAAAAATACAACTTGCCTAATAACTGTGCACACAGTATAGTTCTTATTCCTTATAATTGGTGGATTCCTTGCCGTATATCATAACACCTTCTGGTGACAAAAATAACCAACTTATGGGCTAGATTAAATTAAGAGCACAACAGCCAATGTAATCAGGTGGCATAACTGTCTCTGATTGGCTGCATTAAGATACAGCACTGGGCTAATTACAGTTAGCCCACAGCCTTGCTTCATATAACTTTTTGTCCTTTTTTTGCATGACCGCTACTGGTGCTGTCACACTCAGTTTAATCATTGTTAAAAAATCATTATAAAATAATTGTCATGGTTTCTCCATGTTAAGCTCCATTCACAGAGCAGCAGCTCCTTCAGGGACTCCAAGGTGAAAGAACTTCTATGGCTGCATGCATGCACATATGATCATACCACACGTGTTAACAATCTAACGTGGAATGAGAAGAACAATATACATGTATATATCCAAGCACAAACTATGACGCAGCACGAAGCATGGTGTGTGTTTAGACTACCAGCGTATGTCCTGTTTCTGCCTATCCATTCCTGATCTTTGCCTAGCCTGTGTATGACACTCACCTGTCTCTAATTTGTGTACTTTGCCCTGCCTGTGTTATTCTGTCTGCCTAATCTTCTGATCTCGGATCTGGTTGCCAGGTTTATTATTACTATTATTTTTTAATTCATTCATCACACACTAATTCATGTGCCAAACCACTAAATCCAGCTACTAGGGTTGTGGGGAGGCTGGAGCCCACTAGGTGAGTGAGGAGTACCCCTTGAACAGCTCGCCAGACCATCGCAGGGCCAACAAACAACCATTCACACTCATACTCACACCTAGGTGCAAATTGGAACGCCAGTTGGCCTATTGTACATGTCTTTGGTCTGTGGGAGGAAACCAGAGTATTCAGAGAAAACTCACAAAGGCACGCCCGAGCGTAGGACTTGAACCCAGGAGCTTCTTGTTGTGAGATAAGATATGATAGCTCAAAATGAAACTTTACACTTTGAAAGGTGTATTGGGCTTAGACCTGCAAGCCTTTTAATATAAGACCTTATGATAGAACATGATGCACCAGAATTATCTATCTATTTAATATTATTATTATTAATTCATTCATTCACTTATTCATTCATTGCCACTTAATTCTATCAGGCTTACGGGGAGGCTGGCCAACTCTGGGCAAAGGCAGAGTACACCCTGGACAGCTCGCCAGGCCATCGCAGGGATATTATTTGTTTATTTATTTATTATTATTTTTTTTTTTTTACAGTAATTAATCTTTATGGACAAAGATTAAGCATGTTTTTCATCAGATTAAGATTTATAATTGCCTGCCTCTATAAGCTATTAATGATATAAAACACAAGAATGTTTAAAAGCTGTGATCACACTCTCAGTTCATGGAAATATAAGTAATTATGAAAAATGACATAAAGAGTGTGCACCCATGGGGAAGAGAATCAAATAGCCACTGTGGAAGAAGGATGTAGAAAACGATAGCGCTCACAGCTGTAATTTAGTTAATTTAAATTACAGAGCAGAGCTTTAAAGTTCCAACTCATCAAAATGAGAATATTAAGATCATATCGTTATTGTAATGAAATATGCTGTAAAAATGTTTTTGTGTCTTATTGCTCAGACACAACTCATTTGAAAACTCCGAATTACCCCAGGGAGGTTTTTTCCCCTTTTCTCTTATGAAATTACATTTCACTCTTTATTGTTTTGTGTTACATTTACCATGACGAACATAAATGTAGAAATGTAGTAGCAAATAGCTCACTAGCTAAGGCTGTCTAATTATCTTACATACTATCTTACTTAAATCACTCACTCACTCACTCACTTATTTGTCATACCACTTACTCCTATTAAGGTTGCAGGAAGGCTGGAGCCCATCTCAGCCCACCCTGGGCAAAAGGGGGCTACACCCTGAACTGTTTGCCAGATCATCGCAAGGTAACACAAAACCATTCACACTTACACCTAGGGGCAAATTGGAAGTCAATTAAACTAATAAGCATGTCTTTGGACTGTTGGAGAAAACCTACATAAGCACGTAGACAACATGCGGACTCTACACAGAAACACTCTCGCCAAGCTCGGGACTTGAACACAGGACCTTCCTGCCATGAGGCAGACGTGCTATCCACTACACCACCATGTTGCCGGCTAGTCGATTCAGACAGAATGAATGAATCTACTCACTCACTCATACGTTGAACCACTCAATCCTACTAGGGTCACAGGAAGACTAGATTCTATCTCAGCCAACACTGGGCGAAGGCAGGGTACACCCTGAACAGGCATTGCAGGGCCAACACACAAACACAAACACACACACACACAACCATTCACAATTAGAGGCCATTTGCAACAGCCACTTAGCTTAATGTGTATGTCTTTAGAATGTGGAAGGAAAGAAGAGTACCTGGAGGAAACCCATAAAAGCACAGCGAGACCATGCACACTCTACACAGAAACGCCCTTGCTGAACCTGGGGCTCAAACCCATGACCATTTTACTGTGAGGCGTATGTGCTAATCACTACGCCACTGTGCCGCTCTGGAGGAATTTAACTAACTGTAGCTCTTTCTGTAACATAAACGCAGAGAGGTTTATATTAACATGCCTGTGTAAATGGAGTGCTACCACAGGTCATTCATCCCAAATGTCATCAGACTCTTTAACTCTAGCACAATGTGACCGTTGTATATTAGCAAGCCACATACACCAAAAATGCACATAACCCTCGTATAGCAGTCCACCTACATCCCTTACATATTGTATATCTGTTGGGGCAGCACGGTGACGTAGTGTTTAGCGCATCCACCACACAGCAAGAAGACCTGGGTTCAATTCCCGGGCTTGGACATTTCTGTGTGGAGTTTGTATGTTCTCCCCGTGCATGCGTGGGTTTCCACTGTGTCCAAAAACATGCACAGTTGGCTAATTGGACATCGCAAATCACCCTTAGGTGTGAAAGTGATGGTTGTGTGCATGTTGGCTCTGTGATGACCTGGCGAGCTGTCCAGGGTGTACCCAGCCCTCGCCCTGAGTTGGCTAAGATGGGCACCAGCCTCCCCGTGTCCCTAATTAATAATTGGTGGCTTATATAATGAGTGGATGCATTTCTGTTTCATATTTTCTTTTAAAATGTACCGTATATATCCATACCATATATATATATATATATATATATATATATACACATCTGGACATTTAAACCATTCTGGGCTGTGTAAAACCAGGTACTCCGGTTTCGTCCCACAGCCTAAAGGCATGCGCATTAGGCTAATTGGCTGTTCCAGATTTTCCCTAGATTTGGATTTGAGTGTACTGATGCCGTGATGGTCTGGTGTCTATACAGTCTTCGTCCAGTGTTGGCTGAGATAGGCCCTAGCCTCCCTACAACCTTAATAGGATTAAATAGTTCAGCAATTGAGTGGGAGAGATGAGATGAGATGCGTATATTATATCAGACTGAAGTTTTTAACTGTTTAGTGACGGAACTATGAGTCCAAATTGTTCCTAACGATTGCCGTCCAAAGGTTATCCAAGGAAAAACATCATTAGTCATGCGGTACCCTTTGACCTTGATGTGTCAGTTTTCTATTTATGGGTACTCCATTGCAATCCCCATTGCAGTTTTACTTCACAAACAGTGAAAAAAAAATCCACTGAGGACAATAAATTTACTAAGGTTTGTCACATTTAAGAGGTATGTGAGATATAAACTTGTATGATGGTGTGAATGCTAAATTAGTCCTCACTACAATGCGTTAGTGTCTTTAACACCTACAGTTGTGAGACCATGGAGCAGCTCATTATCTACAACGTGTGAAGTCTCAGAAAGCTGAGGAAAAAGGAATAAATAACATCAATTCATATACAGAAAGCAGAATATATGTTTTATACATTTTGTATATTTAAAGATCACATAGATAGAATAACCTACTGTGCTCCAACATTTCAATCAGAAACACAACACAGTGTTATTATACAGTACAACGTATATCTATTACATAGAAATGGTGGTACGGTGGCATAGTGGTTAGCTTGTCCACCTCACAGCAAGATTGAGTCCCAGGCATTTCTGTGTGGAATTTCCTCTAGGTACTCTGGTTTCCTCCCACAGTTCAAAGACATACACATTAGGTTAATTGGCTGTTCGAAATTGCCCCTGTGTGTGTGTTGGCCCTGTGATGGTCTCAGGAGCTGTCCAGGGTGTACTTTGCCTTTGCCCAGGGTTGGCTGATACCCTCTCCATTGTGGGTCGGCAGTGGTGGCTAAGTCACTGCCTATCTCCTCCACCTGGCTTCCAGCTTAACTCTTCTCTCCTTCTCCACAACCAGCAAGAGGCTCTTTCTGCTTCCTCTCTCTTTCTGTGAGCTGCTGTTTTTCTCTCCTTTCCTGTTACTCCAATGGCTGTAAGCATTTTCCAAACTGATTGGGGCGGGAATCCTCTGCAGCAGACCTCGACCGGGAACAGCCATGCCTGCCATCCTTTCCCCCTACAGTCATGCAGAAGGTCTAGGTATTTGGTGCTCTTCCTTTCAAAGGCCTGTTTACACCCCTCTTACCATGGGACTGTAAGTTCTATGAAGATGATCTTTTTTGCCTCTTCAGACCACAGTACCACATCCAGCCTCAGGGTTATCTGGAAAATCATGGGGAACTGCAGCCTTCCTCCCAGGTCACCCTTCATTTCCCATGATTGTGCCATTTGTAGCAGTCTGGTTCTTCTTGTTTCTGTGATTGCTGCCTCTTCCCCCTCCCTTACAAAGTGGATTAATGTTATTTAATGAAATGGTTGATGTTTCTTTTTCCGCTCCTACTCTAAGATGTTAGCGAGTGTCATGAGCACCTTGTCATGTCGTCAACTATACCTTACCTGGGTGAGTGTTGTTTTATACCCTGACAAATGTGTGCATGGTGCCCCTCTCCCCACAAAGCTTACACAATGGGTCCTCTCTTATGCCCCACTTATGCAAGTTTGTTGGGGTTTATGAGTGTGTCACACACTGATCTCAGCAGGAAAGAGATCAGAATCAGAATCACAATACTTTATTGATCCCGGAGGAAATTGTGTGCACACAATTGCTCCATACCAAGAAAAGAAAAGATAAGATAAAGATAAAAGGCTCAATAAGAAAAATTACAAATGTCTTTATATACAATATACATACAGAAATCTACATACATATATAAATATGTATATGTCAGTAAAATTAGAAGTTATTAATGTCTATATAAACAGATCCAGAATGAATCCTGTCAGTGAGTAATATGTACAGTATTATCAATACGATAAAAAGTAGAATGTAAATGTTGTGCAAAATGCAAATGTATAACAGTGGATGTTGTTGCTATATGGAGGAGTTATGCAGTTTAATGGCCACAGGTAGGAATTATTTCCTGTGCCGTGCAGTGGAGCATTTATGTGGTATCAGTCTCTGACTGAACGTGCTCCTGTGACTGATCAGCAGGTTGTGAAGCGGGTGGGAGGTATTGTTCAGTATTCTCTTTATTTTGGACAACATTCGACTCTCCGATACTACCGTCAGAGAGCCCAGCTCCATCCTCACAACATTACTGGCCTTGCGGATCAGTTTATTCAGTTTGTTTGCGTCTGCAACCCTCATCTGCCACGATGTTGTGGCATCTGCCACGAGTCTGTAATCCTGGGGCCACTGGGACATGGGGGTCTTTGGTACAGGAACGAGTCATGACGTCTTCCACCACACAGGGACCCTCTGTAGACTCAGGAGAGAGGGGTGGTGTGGCAGGGAGTTCCAGGCTTGTTCCTGACTAGTTAGAAGGGGGCTGAGCAGTAGCAGCATTGTCGAATCTGTTAAAAAACATATTCAGCTCGTTGGCTCTGTCCTCACTGCCCTCAGCTGCTCTGCTGTTGGATGGCCTGAAACCAGTGATTGTCTTTATACCACTCCAAACCTCTCTCATGTCGTTATGTTGAATTTTCTACTCCAGCTTTCTCCTTCATACCTCCTCCTCCAGGTTCTGTACCTCCTCTTGAATCATGGCTCTTCTGTCACTGGTTCCTGCCTTCTTCCACTGTTGGAAATCTTGTGACGACACCTGCATGTCTGACTTTTTTGTACTGAGAGTCTGTGTGTCATTACGACTCTGCACTTTGCAACTTTGAATTCTCCAACTGACATAAGTTGGAGCTGCCCTGATCTTATGTAAAGGCCTACTGCAGTGAAGCTTGGAAGGATTAACAAACAATTTCAGAGGTACTCATTGATCTTCCTCTCCACTCTTTCTACACATGTCATCGGGACTTCGTACAGAGTCAGCAGCCACATGAGTCTTGGCAACAGTCCGTGTTGATAGAGCCATGCTTTAAACTTCCCTGGGAGCCCTGATTTTTCCATCCTCCTTAGCCATTCTTCTGTCTGCTTTGTTATGTACTGGCTATGTTGTTTCTGTCAGTGAGCGAGTCATCAAACCACTTTCTGAGGCATTTGATTGGATTCCCCTCTATCAATTGAATTACTTCCTCTTGCATGTGCAGCTTGAACCTATTGGCCAATTTTTCATTCCTGATCACCATACTCCTTGATTTCTTTGGCTTAAACTTCATTGTGGCCCACGTTGCCATGTGGTCCAGAGCTGTTAGCATGGGTTGTGGTCGCCATGGTAAGGTCACCCATATAACCTCTTATTGGGGGTTGTTGGATGCCCGACTCCATTTTTGGATCCCGGGCTTCCTTCACTGCAGCTGGGATTAAGTGGTTCGTTCGTATGAAGAAGAGGATGGGGGAGATTGTACAGCCAGTTACGATACCATTTTATAGACTTTGCCACTGGGTTGTAAAATGGGCTGTCTTGAATCGTAGCTGGATTCCAACAAAGTAGTTCGTAATCATTCTCTTGATGTGCTGAGGGATGTGGTAGTGGTCTTATGCTATGGATGAGGGCATCAGGAACTGATCCATAAGCATTGGTGAATCCCAGCCAGACAACCGTCAGGATGCCTTTACTGGTTTTGACCTTGTGGATCATCTATCTGAGAACACTGGTTTATTCCAGACATCCAGAGGAGCCAGGGATTCCACCTTTCTGGATAGCAGTGTTAATATATCTATTCTCTGTTATGTACAACATCATCCTCTTGGCCAGTACAGAAAAGAAGATTTTGCCTCTACACGTAGCAGTGAGATTGTTCTGAATTGGTCAATGGTTGAGGACTTCTCTTCCTTTGGCACAAAACAGCCCTCTGCTTTTTTCCTGCATGATGGAATGATACCCTTCCTCCAGATCCTCCAGATCAGCTTCCACAGCCTCCGAAGGAGCATTGGGCATTTCTTGAGTAGAATAGAATTACATAGAAATTTATTTATATTTCATTTCACTTTCCTAAACACTTTATCCTTTATTAGGGTCATGGCGAGGATGCAGTCTATTCCGGCCAATTCCGACATGGCCAACTTACACATGCAACCATTCACACTCACACCGGGGGGGTAATCAATAATATCCGATTAGCCTAATGTGAATGTCTTTGGAGTTTGAGAGAAAACCGGAGCACCCAGCGGAAACCCACTCAAGAATGAAGAGAATATCCAAACTAAAAAAACCCGAAAAATTGTATCTACTGTTAATATTATATACTGCTGGTAATACTCTAGGGTGGCACACTGGTTAGCACGTTCAAATTACACCAAGAAGGTCCTGGGTTCGAGTCCCATGCTCAAGTGTTTCTGTGTGGAGTTTGCATATTTTTTCTGTGCTTGCATGGGTTTCCTCTGGGTACTCTGGTTTCCTCTGACAGTCCAAAAACATGCACGTAAGGCTACTTTGCTGTGCCAAATTGCCCTCAGGTGTGAGTGCGAACAATTGTGTGTGTTAGCCCTGCAATGGTTTTGCCATCTCAGCCTACTCTGGGTGAGGGTGGTGTACACCCAAGACAGCTCTCCATCACAGGGCAAGTTATATTCTATTCTTTTAGAAATGCCCCTGACACTGAGCTTGAACCCAGGCTCGTCTTGCTATGTGGCAGAAGTTCTGACCACTACACCACCGTGCTGCCCCATAGAAATATTATAATGCAATTTCACACAGCAGTATTCCAGATGTGCAAAGAGATGGATGAAACAGAATGTTAATTGCAACCATGCATTTGGGAAACTAGGAACAAACACTGACGACACAGGGGACCTTCGTCATTTTCATTTTCTCATCAGCTACTGGTCATTGCCTGTAATAAAAAATTCTCCAGTTTCTACCGAATAAAGGGTAATGTGGCATTTGGAAGGAGGTGGTACTTTAACTGATTTGGAAGGAGGTAGCAGTTTTAATAACAGAATAAAACAGTGGATGAAAACAAAGGCAATTGTAAGACTTTCCATTTCTGTAGTTGTAAAAGTTTTTGCATTCTAAAGCCCAACCAACAATATATGTTTTAACAATGTTGCACGAAGGTTGCAATAATGTTATTCGTCGAATAAGATCTTGCAAGTATAATTTTTAATAAATGTTTTAAAAATGTTATCACAAGATGTTACAGTAACATTAATTTGTCAGGACTGTGTACATGTGTACTGTGGTTTTCTTTTTAGTACCTGCATGATTAATTGAAATGAAACCCTAGTACGGATGTGCACAGTCCTTGTCCCACAATAGATGGTGCTGTACTGGGGGCCTGGAAAATGTTGGTGACATTTTGGAAACATCCAAACAACACTGTGTCAAAAAACAAGTCATGCACGTGTTCTAAATAAACATGATGGTTTAACATTATCTCACTGTTCAGGTAACGTTTTTTGTGCAACCGACCAATTTATAACCTTTATGCAACGTCACAGTAATGTTGCACAACATTGTGTGTTAGCTGGGAGGTAACTTGTGTAGCATGTTATAGTATGAGAAGCCGAAATTAACCTGTTTTTTGAACTCCAAGCAGAACTAAATTTTTAGTGCTAACCTAATGCAAATAGTAATGCTAAAAACATTTGGCTCAATGGACAGTTAAGATGATGGCATCGTACGTTTAAAGTTTGCATATTAATAAAAACACCCATCACTAACTCACTCATCACTCGTGTGCCGAACCGCTTAATCCTATTAGGGTCGTGGGGAGACTGGAGCCTACCTCAGCCGACACGGGGGGAAGGTGGGATACACCCTGAACAGCTCACCAGACCGTCACAGGGCCAACATACACATACAACTATCCAAACCTAGGAGCAATTTTTGGCCTAATGGTCAGCGAAGCAGGTTTGGGACCTAACGGTCGCTGGTTTAATTCCCGAACCAGCAAGGAAAATGTGTGGTGGTGGAGGAATGAGCTGCACTTTCCCTTCCTCAACCTTCATGGCTGAAGTGCCCTTGAACAAGGCACCTAACTGCTCCCGTGTGGCAGCCCACTGCTCCGAGTGTGCGTGTGCTCACTTTGAATGGATTAAATGCAGGGGCAATAATTTCTCTTACAGGATTAATACAGTATATCAAAAAGGAAAAAAAATGTAACAGCTATTTAGTCTAATGTGCATGTTTTTAGACTGTGGGAGGAAACCGGAGTCCCCAGAGGAAACCCGCACAAGCACGGGAAAAACATGCAAACTCCACACAGAAACGCCACCGGGCCGCCCGGAACAGCTGACAGTAGATAAGTAGAAGATAAATAAACGGCTAGTAGAAGTGAAAATAAATAAACGGCTAATGCTTAGGCACAGTTGAGACTCATCACACTATCTCCTGCATCTACCAGAGTCCTTTCCGTCTACAGTTGATTCTTGATCATACTCCTACTGCCAAGAAAGGTTGAATATAACAATATCCTAATCAGCATGCTTGATTAACAAGCATCTATCCAAAAGTGCAAGCATGCTAGAACACAAAACAGAAAGCTTCAAAGATGAGCAACTTGTCTCGAGATTGCAGGTGTAAAATTCCACCTGTCTGTGGCCAGGATTTCACAAAAGCATACTAACTGGTCAAGGTGAGAAGAATAGAAGAATGCCTGTGACAAAGTTATTGCAACCAAATTAATATTGGAGGCTTTGAAATAAATGGAATAATTGTGAAGAACATTACGTAGAAATTGGCACCAATTATTTAGTTTTCTAAATGTATTTTACAATACAGTAGCATGGTGGTGTAGTGGTTAAGACGTCCGCCTCTCAGCCAGACGGTCCTGGGTTCAGTGAGGATGTTTCTGTTTGCAGAGTCTTTTTTTCTGGGTACTCCGTTTTCCTCCCACAGTCCAAAGCCATGCACTTTAGGCTAACTGGTTGTTCCAAATTGCCCCTAGTTGTGAGAGTGAATGGTTGTGAGTGTGTGTGTGTGTGTGTGTGTGTGTGTGTGTTGCCCTGCAGTGGACTGGCGAGCTGTTCAGGGTATACCCACCTTCGTCCAGAGTTGACTGAGATAGGCTTCAGCCTCCCCATGACCTTAATAAAGAATGAAGCAGTTGGGCAAATCATGACGATGATGATAAAATGCATTTTTTGTAAGCCCAAGACCAGTGTGATTCTAATCTGAAGGCAATACTGTGTGTTATGTTGAGATCAATAATCAGAAAAGTTTATTGCTATCTTCCATGTTTACTTGGTGGGTTCTAATTGTTGCAGCTTTGCATATAAGAAAGCCTCTTGTGTTTCTTCATTTACATTTGGCAGCGTCTTATCATTGAGCTGGGCACATGAGACTTACAGCCTAACAGTGACAGCTTAGCATTACCAAGGTTTAAACACATACCCTTCTAAACAGTAGTCGAGAGTCCTAGCCAATGAGCCCCCTGCCCACAGTAAACCCACTGTTCCTGTCAGCAAAACCCTCTTCTTTCAGAAGAACAAGGGGCATGCCTGGAGCGGCTGTAACATGGGCACTTGCAGCAGAACAGCTTGCATCTTTGCCGAACTGCTTAATCCTATAAGGCTCGCGAGGAGGCTCGAGCCTATCTCAGCCAGACTGGGCGAATGCGGGGTACACCCCGAACAGCTCGTCAGACCATCGCAGGGCGAACACACACTGTCATTCACATTTAATTCCAAATAGCCATTTAGCTTAATATGCATGTTTTTGGACTGTAGGAGAAAACCAGAGTACCCGGAAGAAACCCACACATGCACAGAGAGAACATGCAAACTCCACACAGATATGCCCTTGCTAAGCCCAGGACTCGAACCCAGGACCTTCTTGCTGTAAGGCAGATGTGCTAACCACTACACCACCCTCCTTCTACAACTATCTGTGTAAAAAGGTGGTACAAGTTGTTCCAGAACATCCTGTTCCAGGCACAACTTGCCATCTGAACACAATCGGTGGCAAGAAGGAGGGTTAACAGTTGCTTAGTACTGTCCATCAGGGTTATTAGGTTGTCTCACTGGCTTTTTCAGCAGACAGACAGTTCTTCACCAGTGGTTTGTTTGTATGTTGTCCCTCTAGCTTCCTGCTTACCACTGTTTTGAGAGCGACCATGTAAACACATAGGAAAATAGTCGCAACTTGCTCCAGATGCAAGTTGTTCCTGCTGCCTGTGTAAGAGCAGTTTAGGTTTGAGGCTCTACTGTAGCTTCATAGTTGATGGCTATCATTCCCCTGATGATATATACCAGATGCTATGCATATAAATTCTGACTATATATTTCTTTTTACACTATGTCAATATTTAACAGCTCTGGCCTACAAGTCTGGGCAAAATTGCTGCTTAAACTTCAACTAATGGGTGAATGTGATAGAAGCCACTCTGTCAGCAGCATTCTGTTATTCTTAGAGCCTTGAGTGGCCATTATCTCTGCACCAGGGTGAGGCGTGTTGCTGACGAGTATAGAGGGACTCAGGGCTGCCAAGAAATAATCAACATGACCATTAGTCCCTCAGAAACACTTAGCTTGCTCAGACACATACAAATTCTTATTCTTACTTACAGCAAGTTCCCCAGCTAACCGTGAGCATATGAGGGTAATATGGAGAAACATTCCTGCAGTTTTTAACGTCTAAATGATCATATTATTAGGAGTCAATATGATTAACCTTTACAAGTAATTACAAATATGGGACTTATTTTATTAAGCTCAATACTATGGGACAGCTTTGTCTAGTCCTGATCATAAAATATATGTACCATTCTGCAGCTGATAAAATGTTAAATTACAGTCTGTGCTCATCCAATTGTCCCTCCCTCCCTCCCTCCCTCTCTTTCAGTACAGAAATGCTTTATCATGACCATGTACTATACAGTAATATTCACTACTGAAATAATCATAATCATGACATGAGCTGTAGATGAAGAAAACTCTAGAATTGGCAGGTAACGTGGGATAAGCCTCAACTGTGTTTACTCACCAGCAGTTATTTGTGTCTCTTGTGTGTTTGTAGGGGAGCTGATATCCAGACAGAGAGAGAACAGGGTTTGTGTTCCTGCACAGAGCTATGTGTATGTTTTTGGTTATTTTATGTTTGAGTTGCTGTGTGTTTGTCTCCAGGTGAGACTGCAAGAAAATGAAGATCCTGCACAGCTCAAGTTCTCAAGGTCAAAGTAAAAGTGAATAAATGTAAGGTATATCTATTTTTTTCAGTCTCCTATCTCCTGAACTGTTATAATAATAATAATAATAATAATAATAATAATAATAATAATAATAATAATAAAAATAATAATAATAATAATAATAATACCTTTACTTGAAGTAAAATTTCTGAATAAATTTTGAAACGTGGCTGCATCTGCTGCCAGAAAGTACGTGAAAACTGGAGCTAAACTATATATAACTGTATATAGCTGAACTGCAGAACACAGAAAAAGTCCTTACAGTTTACACAGGTTTTTAAGGAGCTGTGGCAAAACAGGTGGTGATGAATCAAAGAATCAAAGCAATACATGCTTTAACTGTAACCATTATTGTGGGGTTTGAGCCGAGCTCTATACTAGGGCTATTTGATTAATTTAATGAGGGCCAGGTCATGAAAACAATTGCAAATGAGGGGAAGAGAGCGGATACCTAGAAAAATGATTGGTCCACTATAGCAGGTTGTGACACAGTGAGGCCGGGCAAACGAATTAGAATTTTTTAGTTGAGAGTGTTAAAACCAAAGAACAAAGGTTTTGTCAAGATACTGGGCAGTGGGTAGAAAAATCTTATTTCTCTTGAAACATTCATCCATTCAGCAGGGCAGTGGTGGCCCGGTGGTGGGGTGTTGGATTACTGATCCCAAGTTCGGGAATTCAATCCCCACTATCACTGTCACTGCTGTGCCCCCAGTGCAGCTAACTGGGTTATCAAAGGCCGGCCATGTCTCTCACTGTCTGTGGTGAGAGGCGTGTAAAAGAACCATTGCTGATTTTCGTCAAGAGTAGGCTACATAGCCGTCAGCGTGTTTCTGCACTGCGATGGCCTGGCGAGCTGTCCAGGGTGTACTCTGTCCTCGTGCAGAGTCGACTGAGATGGGCGCCAGCCTCCCCACGACCCTAATTAAGATTAAGCCGTTCAGAAAATTAATTACATTCATCTATTCATTTATTTTCTAAACAGCTTAATCCTAATTAGGGTCGTGGGGAGGCTGGCGCCCATATCAGCTGACTCTGGGCAGAGTACACCCTGGACAGCTCGTCAGGCCATCGCAGTGCAGAAACACAACGACGGCAAAAAGCAAAAAGATCACAGGAAGAGATCACAGGAAGAGCCTACTCTTTTACATGCCTCTCACCATAGACACTGAGAGACATGGCTGGCCTTTGATAACCCAGTTAGCTGCACTGGGGGGACAGCAGTGACAACCCATTGATAGTGGGGCTTGTACCCCGACCTTGGGATCAGTAACCTACCATCGGGCCACCACTGCCCCTTTTCTTGAAACAATAGAAATGAATTTATGGCAATTTGGAAAAGACTACTTCATATATTTTGCATAATAACATTAGTACATTGTATTATATCAAGACATATAGACCCCAAAGCATTCCTACATTCAAATAATAAAAAAAAACACCACAAGGAGTAATCAGTCCAGGTGAGCCTGTAATATCACATACATTTATAATGTATAACTAACAGACAACATCCACTTCACAAAACTGTCCCAACAAAAACAACAGGAGTGTAGTATGGTATTAAATATAACTATAACAATGTATGAGTGAATAGTAATATTATTATTCATAATGGTGAATAATAATAATAATAATAATAATAATAATAATAATAATAATAATAATAATAATAATAATAATAAATAGCACTCATATGCAAGATAACATCGCCAGGCAAAACTGGATTATTATAACTTGGCTTACTCCTAATGAAATGTCTCCCCAGTGGGCATTGAATGAACATTTTATGTTAAAAATGTTTAAAAATAGGGATTTTTCTGTGCCTAGATCACCTCCAAAATTTAATGGCTTCTTTACAGGCCCAGGCCCCACCCCTCTACCACATTTGAAAAAAAATCGGAGCAGTAGTTTTGGCATAATATATGCTTGTTGAAAAGCCTTTAATAGATGCCAGCCTACCCATGACCCTAATACCCTTTAATAATTTCCTGGATCCCAAAATGTTATGGGTCCTTTTCAGGCCCATAACCCATTCCTCCTCCAAGTTTGGTGAAAATTACTTCAGTAGTTTTTGCATAATCCTACTTAAAGACAAACAAACAAAAAGATGCTGGTGAATACATAACCTACTCCACCAAGCGCAGGTAATAATAATAATCATCATCATCATCATCATCATCATCACCATCATCATAATAGGTGTTTATGCTTGAGTGGGTAGGATTGGGAAGATTGGCCTTGTTTGTAACATCTGCAGGTGTTATGAGGTGGTGAAGCTGCCACGAAGTGACACGCTGAATCATTTTAAGTGTGTTAATGTTGAATTCCTGCCATGAAGTGAGAACATCATATTTTCCCCTCCACTGGCTGATAGGTGTTTTCCTGTCTGTGCACTTTCTGATGGCATGACTGGGCACCGAGCTTATTTTACTCTATAATGTCACTACACTGCAGATCAATATTTCCCTTGAATTTTTGCTGTCTGTTTTCAGCTGTTCTTCCTTACTCAGAGAACTGATGAAAAGAGGACTTGAGGGTTATGAAAAAGGTAGACAGACTTGGAGAGAAATGCATTAACATGTGTGTGTGTGTGTGTGTGTGTGTGTGTGTGTGTGTGTGTGTGTGTGTGTGTGTAATTAACAAATAATAGACACTACATCGGGTACCAAGGTTAAAATTAAGTATTAATAATAACAGTGGAGTAGACATTTATTGGAGGTCTTCAGAAGGATAGTGTGTGTGTGTGTGTGTGTGTGTGTGTGTGTGTGTGTGTGTGTGTGTGTGTGAGTGTGTGTGTGTCTATTCCTAGTGAAATGAGGTGAGTTTTGGTTAATTAAGACAATGCATGACAGGCCTGGCACAGCCTGTTAGAAATTACACCAGCTGACCTACCAGCTGTACTGAGGCTACAGATAATGGACCCAACAACCCCCACCCCCCACCCCACCCCCCAACCAAACACACAG
>JAQMYF010000016.1:5482459-5490767 GCA_030014195.1 Neosilurus mollespiculum
AATACATCTGTGGTTTAGTGAACACAGAGCCTGGTACCCTCCCTCTTTTTTGTGATGGGTAGAGGCAGACATCTCCTTACCACCCTCCACTTAACAAACACCTTTCAAAGCACAGCACCGCTCTACACAGTAAGCTGTGAACTCCCTTAAGATCAATACACTTAAGTATATAACAGATGAATCACTGCCAATCCAAGGCAGCCTGATGCACTTTGGCTCCTCTATCCGCTGAGAAGCAGCCTCCTCGTCTCCCCGTAGGCCTTCATTAAAGATGTATGAAGTTCTTCTGTCAAATTGAGCACAACACGCAGAGGTTTCTGTAAACAGCATACCTGCAATGCAATGGCACAAAGTGAAGCTGTGTTTTCAGTGTGCAGTTTAAAATATGCATCATACCAAAACATCTCGCTTTTGATGAGTGTTGTTTCCTTTATCGAATGCTCAGATAAAGAAGAGTGTTACTGGGCAGATTAGCCATCATCAGCACAGTCTAGGCTTGGATAGGGTATACTATAATAACTTTAAATAGTAAATAAATAAAATAGACATTAACATGTAGAAGTAATGATCAAGAACGAAAATAAGACATTAACTTGAATTTGAATCCAATTTGAAATGGGGCAGCACAGTGGTGGAGTGGTTAGCATGTCCATGAGTGTGAGTGTGGATGGTTGTGTGTGTTTTCCCTGCGATGGTCTGGCGAGCTGTTCAGGGTCTACCCCGCCATTCGTCCTGTGTCGGCTGGGATAGGCTGGCATGACCATAGTAAGATTAAGCAGTTCAGCAAATGAGTAAGTAAGATAATTTAAAATAGTTCATTCATTTTCTGAGCCACTTAATCCTAATTAGGGTCACAGGGAGGCTGGCACCCATCTCAGCCGACTCCGGGCTAGGGCAGAGTACACCCTGGACAGCTCGCCAGGCCATTACAGGGCATAAACACACCAACAGCAACTCAATGGCCTTCTCTTTATGAATGACAGCAATGGTTCTTTAACATGCCTCTGACCACAGACAGTGAGAAACATGGCTACACTGGGGGGACAGCAGTGATAGAGATAGAGCTGTTTAGGGTGTACCCCGCCTTCACCCAGAGTTGGCTTCCTTAAAAGTGATATAAGTCCTGATCCCCCTTACCAAGTTTAGTTCTGTCATGATGCTTGTGCACCTGAGATTTATTTTTAAAGGGAAAACCAAGCAAGATAATAATAAGTGTAATAATAACAATAAGAATAAAAACAACAACAACATAACAACAACAATAATATTAATAATAATAATAATAATAATAATAATTATTATTATTATTATTATTATTATTATAACAATACTAATAACAACAACAACAAAACAACAACAACAACAACAACAACAACAATAATAATAATAATAATAATAATAGTAATAAAAATTAAGAGACCGCCACTCAGACTTTCGATAAACAAAATACAAAAAGAATTAAATAATTAATGAGTTAAATACTGAGGTGTATACAGACAGCTCAACGGTATTAAAATGCTTTCAGACACTAATGAGCAGGCAACCCGCCTTGAAACAGTGACATAACACCTCAACAAAATGTTGTTGACTTTAATTAAGGACATAGCAATTCATGCTTCTATACTGTATGTTATTTTGTTTCACTCCTTAATTTTATGTTGGCTATTCCAAAATTGTCCCTAGGTGTGAGTGTAAACAATTGTGTGTGTGCGTGTGTGTGTGTGTGTGTGTGGTTGTGTTGGCCCTGTGATGTTCTGGTGAGTTGTCCAGGGTGTACCCTGCCTTCACACAGTGTCGGTTGAAATAGGCTCAGCCTCTCCACCACCCTACGAGGATTAAGCGATTTGGCAAATGAGTGAGTGGGTGAGTAAGTGGCATTACAATGGAGTGAATTCTCATTTCTCTGCATATTCTGTTAGGAGGTCGGGGTCAGACCAGAGGATCACCCATGAGCAGTGAAGGGGCTTTAGGGGCTTGCCCTGTTGACTGGTAACCCACCACCTTTAACCATTAAGACAGTTATAGATTTTACAGTTTTAAAATGAAATATTTAAAACTGAATATAAAATAAAAACTTATGGCACTGCACAACAGCTAGGTAGCAAGTGCAAGAAATAGGCTTAGCCTAAATTTTAAAAAGTGGTATCTGCTTAGGGCTTAGTTTAGTCAAGCAACCAAAGTGCAGACAGGAAATTAGCTAGTTATGTAGTAAAATATTGTAATGCCATGAATAGATCAGTACATTCATCCATCTATTAGCTACACCACTTATCCATTAATGTCACGATGGGAGCTGGAGATAATCCTAACTGTGTTTAGGCGAGAGGGAGAGTTCAATCTAGACAGGTTGCCAGTCCACTGCAGGGCTAACACACTAACAATCATTCATGCACATTTACACCTACGGGCAAACTTCACAGAAAAGCAATTGTCGGATGCAATATTTAAATCCAGGTCCTCCTCGTTGTGAGGTGAAAGTGCAAACATAAATACATAAATAAATAATACTTTGGAAGTATTTATTCACTCACTCATTCATTTGCCAAAGCACTTAATCCTACTAGGCTCACAGGGAGGCTGGAGCCTATCTCAGCCAACAATGCGTGAAGGTTGGGTACATCCAGAACAGCTCACCTGACCATCGCAGGGCCAACTTACACTCCCATCCATACCTAGGGGCAATTCGGAACAGCCAATTAGCCTAATGTGCATGCATTTTGTCTGTGGGTGGAAACCGGAGTACCAGAGAAAACCCACACAAGCACGAGGAGAACATGGAAACTCCACTCAAACCCAAGACCTTCTTGCACAAGGCCACCATGCCGCTACTTGAGGTATTAAAAATATACATTTCTATGCGTATTGATTTACCAGCATGTTCCGACTGTATCATATTCCAATAAAAATAGAAATGTTGTTAATAATTAAATAATAAAATTTTAAATGTGCAGTGTCAGATGTCATGAGCCGTTGAACTCTGCCCACCCACTTCCCAAAGTTTTAGCACTGGTGCAGTCCAACGTTATGTAATGATCAATCATTTTAACTTTTCATTTAAGCTTTGTTGGAAATAAGTACATGACAAAATTCAGAGCAAGGATATGACACATTAATCAATGTTTATCAAAATAACAGCAATTAAGTTTTTTTCCTCTCAAAGATTTTTAACCATAGTGTTCAACATTATGTGAATACCATCCTTGATAATAAATATAATGCTACCTTTATATTTGCTTAAAATATTCTGTGCTTGAGTATAGTGGCCCTGTCTCATTTTTCAATAGGTCTTACCTTAGGTTTTTGTTTTTTTTTTTGGTCTTTTGTCGAAATATAGCAACAAGGTCATTTCCATTACATTTATAATCACCTCTTTCAAGATTTTGTTGCTTTGTAGTCTGAATTGAAGACACACAAAAAGGATTTTTTATTCCAGCTCACTCACTCATTTATTTGCCAAACCGCTCACTCCTACTAGGATCATGGGGGTGCTGGAGCCTATCTTAGCCAGCACTGGGCAAAGACAGGGTACACCCTGAACAGCTCTAACCCTACTAACACAGGGCCAACACACACAACTGTTTGCTCTCACATCCACACATGGGGCAATTGGGAACAGCCAAGGAACCTAAAATGCATGTCTTTGGACTGTGGGAGGAAACCGGAGTACCCGGAGGAAAAAAATGCAAACTTCACATAGAATTACCCACACCAAGCCCAGAACTAAAACCCAGGACGTTCTTGCTGTGCTAACCTCTATGCGACTGTGCAGGCCATCTTTTCCAGTTGTACAAAACAAACAACAGAATCACTGGGATGGTTACAGGATCACCTGCTCCTGAAAAACTTGAAAATTAAATCAGGAGAAACTAATTACTTTCTCAGCTTCCTACCAAGCTAAGTGGCTTCAAGCTGTGATCAGCTGTAATCCTTCTGATTAGCTATAATAACTGAACTGAATATATATAACTGAACAGCTATTGCTAGAGCACTCAAATGCATGGAAACTTAACCCTAATCAACTATGGGTGACAAGGCACTTTCAAAAGATCTAGTTAGTTAGATAAAGTTGCAGATAAGCACAAATCAGGAAATGTATACAAAAAGGCTTCAGTCTTTAGGAGCATTGTAAGGTCCAGAATCAAGATGTGTTTCATACCATTAGAGCCCTTCCCTTATCGGACCGTTTGATCACAGTTGCAAAGATGTGTCAAGTGCAACATTAGAAGAGTATTTATTTTAAGGGTGCATTGCCAAGATATTATTGCATGGCTCATCTGAATACTCGATTCTGATTATTACAGCATTCAGCAGTGTGTTATTTTGTGTCAATTCACTAATTTCATGAATATGTAGCCATGCAATAAGTGGGATAATGTACGTCAAGCTACTCATTATTGTGAAATTAACCTCCTCAGAAAGATTCCAGACCCGTTAACTACATGTCAGGGTCCAAATCACTGAGTTTATTTTTGCGACAATGACAGGCTTGGTGTACATTATTCCTTACAATATATTCAACTACATATGCAGATGATACTACATACACTCTGCTTGTTTTATATATATATATATATATATTTATATTTATATTTATATATTATATATTTTATATATATATATATGACACACACACGTACACACACTCACAAACAAAAATGTGCAGATGCTCAAAAATAAAAATGTGAAAGATTAGTATTGTGTACCTAAAGATAATTATAAAAGAAATGCCAGTGGTCAATCATAATTTTTATTACAGTAGGATAATTTTAGTAATTATGAATGAAATTGGGTCATTATTTGCAATCCTCCTGTTGCCATAGGTGGTGTGCTCACACACTTTTACCATGCAAATGAGCTCCACCAATCTGTTTCCTTTTTTCCACCTGATATATCTGCCATTATAATTAATGGGAGTGGAAGATAACACTCTGATTGGTTTATTGCAAGCCATGCCCATATGTTGCTTGCTTATGGTCCCCATCATAATTAACAATGGGGCACCAAGTTCTCATTCACTTCTCCTGGGTCTTCAATCCTCTAGCCTTCAATCTATCCTCACACAGTCGTTTCCTGGTATGTAAGAGAGACCGTCAGGCTTGGCGATCCAAATCACAACCCTTCCACCCATTATGATGTCTTCCCCCTGGAGCGCTTCCCATTCTTCCATTGTTTGAGCTCAGCAAACAGCAGTTGTTTTGGATTTCTGATGTCATCCAGGGTGGCATGATGGCATAGTGGTTAGCACGTCCGCCTTACTATAAGAATGTCCTGGATTGAAGCCCTGGGCTCAGCAAGGACGTTTCAGGGTGGAGTTTCCTCAAGATACACCGGTTTCCTTCCACAGTCCAAGGACGTGCACATTAAGCTGTTCCAAACTGCCCCATGTGTAAGTGTGAGTGCAAAGGTTAAATTGTGTTTGTTTTGGCCCTGTGATGGACTGGTGAGCTGTTCAGGGTGTAACATGCCTTCACCCAAAATTGCCTGAGACCCAAGTAGAATAAAGCAATTAGGTGAATAAATAAATGAATGAATGACATTGTCCATCCTGCATGTTTCCTAGCCTAAGGAGGCTCTTCGTTTAGATAGGACTTTGTCATTGGTCACACATTACCTCCACTTGACCTTCAAGATCTGTCAGAGGGATCCTTGGTGGAAAATGTTCCAGAAAGGGTTGGCCATGATTCCGATCCACAGCAGAGCAAAGATAAAACTAGCCTTGTAAAAGATCAGTTTGGTAGATAGCATAGACCTCTTCTGTTCCAGCTCATAGACTGTATGGTGTTGAAAGTACCTCAAGACACTTGACTTTGAATTTCTGAGTGAAGAGTTGCATCATCTGACAGATTGCTGTGGAGTAGTGAACATTTGGGCATGCCTGAGCTCATATTCCTTACTTGTGATGATGGATGATTGATCGCGCTGAACATGCATTACCCTTATCTTTGGTTTGCTAACTGTTACTCTCCAGCTGCTGCAAGAGTTACTCAAAGCTGTGACACCTTCTTGTAAGTATTCCGAAGTCCTGGTGACTACAGTATTCCAGTTTTCTGCAGCTGTGCTCAACGAAAGGCCTACTAACTGTGCCGTATGCCTTTACTAGGTCACAAAGACCATGTGCAACTCCTAATGTTGTTCTCTGAACCTTTCACATGTTGTCAGGTGGAAAACATCATATCACTTGTCAAACAGCCACCCCGATTCTATATTATTCCTCGTGGAAGTGCCTTTCAAGGCAGGGCCACACTCTATTCAAGATAATGAGGGTAAATTGTTTGCCAATGACATAGAAAAGTATAATCTCTGTAGTTTGCAGGCAAAACAGCATTACTTTTTTTCTGATGGAGATAATATTGCTGTATTTTAGATCTTGTGGCACCCTTTCCTCCTCCCAGTTTGAAAGGAGATCTAGGAGCTGCGTGAGGAGGGCTGGTCTGCCTGCTTTGAGAACCTCTGCTGGTATACCATCTGGACCTGGGGCTTTATTGTTGCCCAGGTGGTCAAGGGCTAATTTCACTTCCTCACTGTTTGGAGGTATTTCAATTTCACTGAATGGGTCTTCCTGCAGCATCTTATCGAGGTCACTAACATTTGCTGTCCCTAGCTGGTCTAAGAGGTAAGAAAGAGCCGAAATGTTCTCTTTTTTTATAATCCTGTTGCATTGGCCATCGTTGATGGAACTGATACCACTTTAATGTCATTGGTAAACAAACTTTACAACCTGGATGAAGGAACTTGAATTGTGTTTCTGCCGGACTTCGTAGCGTTTTCCAGCCACCACTGGTTGAAAGGCAGTGAAGATAGTTTTCACAGGTGTTCCCGCTCTTCTGTATCATTCTCTATTTGCCAGCATGATGCTGCTAAGGACAGCTTGGTAGCTCATAGCTCTGGTGTAACACTTTCATGATGGTAGGGGTATTGTCATCAAATCAGTCCCGATATCTGCATGCATAGGGGCAAAGATCACTGGAGGAGTAATACATTTTTAGCTAGTCATGGATATGGTCCACCCATATCCAACATCATGTGAAGTGCACCTTAAGGCCAAATTGTTATTATCAAGTGGTCACTTACCAGCTAGCCTTTTAACCAGCTACATGCAGCACCCCTGGTTTTGCAGGACACAGCAGATCTAGGGTAGATCCTCCCCACCACACACCCCAAAAAATCAGGGTAAGTCCCTCCTGGATTTATATCACTGACCTCATAATAGCCTTGTTGGCTCAGTTGTGGTGATTTGTGCCATTGTATGTTTCCACTCTACAGTCTATTCATTGAGGCAGTGGTGGCCCAATGGTAGGGTGCTGGGTTTCTGGCCCCAAGGTCCCAATCTCCCAAGCCCCCAAGCCCCAATATTAGTAGGTTGTCACTGTTGTCCCCCCAGTGCAGTTAACTGGGTTATCAAAGGCCGGCCATGTCTCTCGCTGTCTGTGGTGAGAGGCATGTAAAGGAACCATTGCTGATTTTCCTCAGGAGTAGGCTGCAGTGTGGTCATCATGTTTCTGCCTGGAGAGCTGTCCAGGGTGTACTCTGTTTCGCCCAGAGTCAGCTGAGTTGGGCGCTAGCCTCCCCGCAACCCTTATTAGGATTAAGAAAATAAATGAATGAATGAATGAGTCTATTCATTGAGGAATGCAAGCAGGGAAGAGAGTGGACTGCTATGGACCCAAAAACATTGCTTCACCAACATATGCATTATAAATTCCGGAAGTATAATAGCATCCATGATGGGCCTTTGGTAAAGCTTCATGGACCTTGCAGTTCTCATCAGTCAATATCTGCTTCCAAGTACACAAAACAATATAAAATATACTAGGTACTTGCCATGCAGTTCAGACTGTGTGCTCAAAATATAACCCACAGTGGTTAATTCATCTCAGAGTAATCACTTTTTTCACTCTACTCAGGGACAATAAAAACTAAAACAGCATTATTACAATATGTTCTTATCCTGGTACAAATAGATCAGATCTAAGCCTAGCATCAAGCTTAAATGCTTGATCTTTTTTTCTGTAAGGCACAGATTGAAGACAGACAGTGACTCAGCTTTTCAGACAGCCAGGGGACATTTAAACCACCACCTTTGTGACACAGGTTGATGGAAGCTCAACTCAAGACATATTCTTAAATGAAATACGACTGCCTGCATTGAAATATATATATTTTCTTTTATATTATTAGGGTTACAGTGACATTAACCCAGGGTGTTCAACAAAGTATATTAGTACGCCTGTGGTGTATTATGTTGGATATATATATATATATATATATATATATATATATATATATATATATATATATATATATTATT
>JAQMYF010000016.1:5490867-5509258 GCA_030014195.1 Neosilurus mollespiculum
TATTCAGCCAAAATGAGGCTTTGAACAAAACTAAATTTTTCTTAATTTTGCAATCTGCACAAAGTTGTATGAAACTTTGTCAGCTAACTGTAATCAAGATCAAAAAGTTATGACAAAGGACGGCACAGTCCTAGGTCCTGGGTTTGAGGCTCGGTAAGGACATTTCTGTGTGTATGTTCTCCCCGTGCGTGTGTGGGTTTTCCCCAGGTACTGCAGTTTCCTCCCACAGTCCAAAGACATGCACATTAGGCTATTCTAAATTGTTCCTAGGTATGAGTGAGAGGTTGAATGGTTGTGTATGTGTGTGTGTGTGTGTGTGTGTGTGTGTGTGTGTGTGTGTGTTTTCCCTGTCATGAACTGGCATGCTCTTCAGGGTATACTCCACCTTCATCCGGAGTTGGCTGACATAGGTTACAGCCTTTGTGTGATCCTAGTATTAAGCTGTTCAACAACTGAATGAATGAGAATTAAAAATAGAAAAAAAGCAAAACTTTAAAGACCAACTTAAATAAAAGTAACACATAAATCTTTTAAATGTACTACAATAACCAAAAATATTTTTCAGTTAGAATCAGAGAAACTTTATTAATCCTAGAGGAAATTGCTTGCAATTACTTGCAAAAATGCACCAGAAAAAAAAAAAACCCTCGTTAGAGCTCTAGTTCCAGGGCTTGAACCCAATTATCAGAAAAACAAAAACAAATGAACAAACAGAAATCCAGACATTCTCTTAATCACACTTTAGTTACTTTGCAGCAATCACTACCTAGATGCTTTGCTAATTCAGTTCTAAAGATGGAACAGACACCCATGTGGGGCTGGGACATACAGTATGTAGATGCAGATGCAATATATTGTAATGTTGTAGTGCACGCCTTTGTCATCTTCATCTCCTGTGTAGCTAAATGCAATCAGAATTTCCACTTAACCTTGTCTTGTCCCGGTCTCAGTTGGAGTGCCAGCAACTACAACGCAATAACAAATACAGAATTTTCTCCCACAATGGAAGAAAATTCCATCTTCTAAACAGATGATACAATAAAAAAAAAAACATCAGGTTTGCAGTACAATGCATTACACTTCAGAATTTTCTATTTATTTATACAAAGTCAGTCTTTACACTCTTCCTGCTTGTGTTGCTAAAACAGACTAACCAGTATACTTGGCGGTTCCAAATTGACCCTAGGTGTAGATGTGAGTGTGAAACTGAATGGTTGTGTATGTGTTGCCCTGTGATGGTCTGGCGAGCTGTTCAGGGTGTACCCACCTTTGCCCAGTGTCGGCTTAGATAGGCACCAGCTTCCCTAGACCCTAATAGGATTAAACGGTTTGGCAAATGAGTGGGAGAGTGAGCATAGTGGCGTAGTGATCAGCACTTTCGCCGCACAGTAAGAAGGTCCTGGGCTCAAGCCTTGTGCCCAACAAGGGTGTTTCTGTGTAGAGTTTGCATGTTGTTCCTTTGTTTGTGTGGGTTTCCTCAGGGTGCTCTAGTTTCCTCCCACAGTCCAAAGACATGCACATTTAGGCTATTTAGATATTACTGAGATGTGGCATGGTGACCTATTGTCTAGGGGTAACCTGATCAGTGCAGGCTTCTACAGTGGCCACAGAAACTGCCTGGGACTCAAACCCAGGACCTTCTTGCTAATTAAAATAACTGGTGGAGTGAACACATACGTCCACTGACCTTTCGTGTGGCACCAACTGGCATATATAATGTCAGATCCTTGTTGAATAATAGGGGCTAACGTTAGGTTACATTACGTTGCCTGAATGACATGTTTACGCTAATACTACTAATAACATTACTAATGTCATGACATTTGTTGCTACGTCATTAGTGGAGAAAATCGAATTTAAAAATTTACCTCTTCCAAGCCATCGGACACCCGCATGCTCTGTCTAACTTGAAGATGAACTTGAACTTGTAATTATCTTATTAAATCCTAGCGTTAGACCTAAAGCTCCTGTCTATGTAAATGTAACGACTATCGTAATATTACTTTACATAAATACAATTTCTGTAACTTCTCAAATGTCTAGTAATAATAACATGAACAATATATAGCTTACGCAAAACGTAATAGCTTACTAGGACTGAGGGCGCACTCATAGACTGCGGACAGACAAACACACACACACACAATTTCCTGCAGAACAAAAATCGGTGCATCACAGTACCTTCCGCGTAGCTCACATGAAAGGATGAGGAAATAAAATCCATATGAAATTACGTATCTGCGATGACCTGTCGCGCTGTCCAGGGTGGACTCTGCCCTCGCCCAGAAGTCAGCTGAGATGGGCGCCAGCTTCCCTGCGACCCTAATTAAGATTAAGCGGTTCAGAAAATCAATGAATGAAATTACACATGACCTTCATGCATCTTTGTTTTCATAGCCAAAAAAAGATATAGTGTCATATTGTTATCAAGTAGATGAAGACAGCTAATTGCTGTTCAAATTATTCTTTCGCTTTTCTGCATTTTCAGCAACTGGGATTTTCAGTAATGATCCAGATGAAAAGCGACTGCTTAAACTTACAAGGTGTTTAAAATGAGCTCCACTGGTGTCACGTACTGAGTTGAATTAAATGTTTTTCTTCATTGATTCGATATATCAACATTCCACATGGAAAAAGAAAACACAGAAAATGATGTTACCTTTTCCCTACAGACACACATTCAGTCACTCAGAGTCTAAACTCCATTTATATGTAGATGCCTTTCACTGGGTTTTCAGGCAGCAATTGAGCATGCATATAATAATGTGTTTATCGAGCTCCTGAGATCAACATTTTTTTGTACATCATCTCAACAGCCATGTGCACATAAGTATGAGCTGTGTGTGTGTGTGTGTGTGTGTGTGTGTGTGTGTGTGTTTAGTGGAGAAAAAGAAGGCATGGTTATTATGATCATTACTGTGTCTGACATTGCTACAGTTTAGTTTCCACGGAACAGTCCTGAAAATAATAACTAAAGAGAGGGAGTGTGAGCACAAGTGTGTGTAGGTAAGTGCCAGTGCACATTCTAGCAGTGTATATGAATGTGTGCAGTTCCGAGACAAAATTCAAAACAGAAAGAATAATTTCCTGTGATTGAGCACAAAATTAATCTCCTCATGGCTGCGACTCATCGCTCTTTTAAATCAGAGAGGAGAAACTACTGTTATCTATTTCGTGTGTGTGTGTGTGGTTGTGTGTGTGTGTGTGTTAAAAGCAGGTTGTTAGGTAAAATTTGGCAAACCCTCTGTTTTCATTTCATTTCTGTAATCCAAGGCACACATGTAGAAATCAGAGACTCTGCTCCTGTGTAGAGTGAATGCATTGTAACTTGCCACGCCTCTACTGTAACTAGCCACGCCTCTACTGTAACTAGCCTCTCCTCTACTGTAACTAGCCTCGCCTTTACTGTAACTAGCCTCGCCTCTAAGACACCCCACCTAGCCTATCCTGTGGGAACTCCATGTAGCACTTCCTTTAAACTGAACAATCCTGTGTTGACTTAATGCAGTGAATATTTATAAAAGCTTGAATAATCATAAAATAAAGGGAGAACATTGTCGACCACAAGCCTGTGTGCTGTGTTCCTGTGTTCTCCTCAAACCTGATGAGGTAATGTCTGGGAAGGGGTGGGGTATCTAAAACCAAGCATGAAGGAATCCCTTTGTTTGAACTGCAATGCAATAACATCTTTTTCTCTTAATACTGAGTGTATGCAAAATTCAAATTCAAATTCAAAATCAATTCAAATCAAAAGTTAAAACCTAACACGGGTAAAATGAGCCAGCATACGGATCGAAATAACTTTGATACGATCCACACTGTAATGGCTGAACGACTGGGTCTGTTTATCTCTAAAACAGTATGGGGTGTTGTGGGGTATTCCTGGTATGCGGTGGTAAGTTACTACCAAAGGTGGGTCAAGGAAGGACAACCAGTTAACTGTCAGGACTGTCGGAAGTGTCTCACTGATGCATGTCGGGATTGAAAGCTAGTTCATTTGGTCTGAACTCAAAGAAAAGCTTTTGTAGCATAAACTGCTAATATACTGATTTAGCAACTGCCTAAAAGAGGAGCTCCCCATATGGTCTTTCTGGGTTGTGTATCCTAATTACTGCCCTTATGTTTTCTTGAAAAATAATTGGGAGCACTGCGTTGCATACGTACACTGGACAGATTGATGGTCACATGGATGTACAGCCATAAAAAATCAATTTAATAGTTTCTTAAATATGGTGCTTAAATAATGTGCACACGGTGCGTTGCGTCTTGCTGTGTATAAGGCAGACCACACAGGTAGTTTTATTGTTATGGCTGATTGTAGTAAGCGTCAAAGCTACAACACTTGGTGAAGCTTACCAGACCATCGCAGGGCCAACACACACCCAACCATTCATATTAACACTCACACCTAGGGTCAATTTGGCACAGTCACTGAACCTAATGTGCATGTCTTTTGAAACTGGAGTATCCAGAGGAAACCCACACGAGTATGGGAGAACAAGTATACAGAAATGCCTGTGGCCTTCTTCAAACCCAGGTTCTTCTTGCTGTGAGGCAGACATGCTTACCACTACAACACCATGGGGTCTGCATCAGGGCTAATAACTTATAAATATAAATGAATAGAAAAGACAGCAACAAACAGGAATAAACACACAAACATAGCGAGGCAGTTTAAAAATTTCAACCACTGAATGTTTTTGGTATGCTAAAAAAACATACGTTTCAAGAGCATAGTTTTATTAGAAAATAATCATCACAGCTGATCAATGATTGTAATTATCTGGCACTGAAATTGGTCCTAGTAAGAGAAAATCAGCCCCTCGTTTTGTCTCTATCCACTCTCTGTCCTTGCTAAAGTGAAATTTGAGGAGCCCTCTGAACGCAAAGTGCTGCTGTTAAACCATCATCTAACTTCAATTTAGTCTTAATGGTCCTGCCGATTTATTACACATGGATGTGTGTGTGTGTGTGTGTGTGTGTGTGTGTGTGCATTAGTGCAGAAATGAGTGCATCAGAAGAAACAGAGAATCCTCTAAATGTAATTTTACCAGAAATATTGTGCTGCAATACTTCTTATCAGGGTAATGATGAAATGTGCAGTGCTGGGCTCATGCCCTTGGTTGACATGACAAAAATGTCGTTCTGTTTTTATTACAAAGTGATTGAAATTAAACACCCACTGAATATCATTTACCATGATGCAGAGACAGACCTGAGCTGTGCACAACCAATAATATGTCACTAAAATGTCTATAACCCTTTCATCTTCTCTTCTTTTTCTCCAGATCTGCCCTTCTCTCCCTCCCTCACGTGCTCTCTGTATAGCACTTCCTTCATATGCTCCCTCAGTTTGAATCATTAATGCCCTTAATAATTCACACTATTCCTACAAAACGACTATATTTCTATACCAAAATATCAGAAGCATGGGCGGTACAGTGGCGTTGTGGTGGAGCTCGGGTGTTTCAGTGTAAAGTTTGCATGTTCTCCCTGTGTGTGTTTCCTCCAGGTACTCCAGTTTCCTAATACACACCTAAGACATGCACATTAGGCTAACCGGCTGTTCCAAATTGCCCCTAGGTGTGAGTGTGAATATGAATGGTTGTGTGTGTTGCCCTGGGATGGTCTGGAGAGCTGTCCAGGGTGTACCCTGCCTTTCCCAGTGTTGGCTGGAATATGCACCAGCCTCCACGCGACATTCATTCAGAAGAATATTTTGCAAACCCTTTTTTACATGCACACTTTAGCCATAAAAAACTATACATGACTCTATACAAGTACAATGCCTGTTACTGTAAGCTCTATAATTTCGCTGACGCCCCCATCGTCCATCACTGGCAATCTTGAAATGGACACGAGAGGATAAACCCGTTCTTGGCAGCTCAGCTCTCATGCTTAAAGATGTTCTCTCCATTAAAATTGCATCCCAAGATGCATTCTGCCTGACAAGTGGCCTCCAGGTACCTTGCAGGCCTTCAGAGCTGATGCTGTTATCTACTATGTCTTAATCATTTACAAGAAGAAAAAATATAGACAAAATTGAAGAGAGAAACTTGGGGAGTTTCAGCAGAGATGAAGAAAAATTCAGTAAGAAATAATACATAATACTGTACACTGTGTGTACCATAAAAAAAAGCAAGTGGCACTTAAAATATCTATAAGTATCTATAAGGAAATGTAACTGAGATTTTTTTTTTTGTCATGAGAATATTATTTAAAAGAAGAAAAGTCACTCACTGTCCACTTTATTAAGAATACCTGTGCACCTGTACCTTCATTCATTTGCTGGACCACTTAATCCTATTATTGTCACAGGGAGGTTTGAGCCCATCTCAGCCGACTCTGGGCAAAGGTGGGGTACACCTTAAACAGCATGCCAGTCTATCGCAGGGCCAAAACAAACACAATCATTCACACTCACACTCACACCTAGGGGTAATTTGAACAGCCAATTAGTCTAATATGCATGTGTTGGAGGAAGCCAGCATACTTTGGATAAACCCACGAAGGCATGGGTAGAAAATGCAAAGTCCACACAGAAATGCCCTCACTGAGTGCAGGACTCAAACCCAGCACCCTCTTGCTGTTAGCCAGATGTGCTAACCACTACGCCACCATCTGCACATTCATGCAGTCATTTAATCACATAACATCAGGGCAATACATCCAAATAAAAAAAATTAGGCCAAATGTTCAAATCAAACATCAAAATGAACAAAAATGTAATATCCATGACTTGGCTTAAATTTTGGAGCCAGAAGGGCTGGTGTGAGTATTTTTTAGAAACTGCTGATCTCCAGGGACTTTCCAACAAACCCACCTCTACAATTTAAAAAATGTTGAGTGAGTAATATTTCTGTGGATGGATATGCTGATAACAGAGACCAGCCGAAAATTGCCAGATTGGTTCAGGCTTCCAGGAGGAATTCAGTAATTCACATAAGCACTCTATACATCCGTGCTGACCAGAAAGGCATCTCTGGATGCATAAAACATCAAACCTTGTGGCGAATGGTCTGCAACAGCAAATGACCACATTGGGTTACATTACTGTCAGCCAAGAACAAGAATCTGAAGCTATCATGGGCACAGACACATCCAAAGTGGATAGTTGACGAAATGAGGTTACAAAAGTATGTAACAGCCAAGAATACATCATTACCAGTTAATGGTGGTGGTTTGTCTGAACACCAGCTAATTTATATTAAATAATTAGTTTTATAACAAATAAACGCCCCAGCCCACACCGCCAAGGCCATTAAGGCTTGGCTGGACAAGAACGGTATCCTGTTCTGGCTGGGACAGAGTCCAGATTTGAACCCAATAAAGAACATCTGATCATACATCCGACATTAATTAGTTGGACGAAAGTTTAGTAACACCACTGAACTTTAGGAAGCTGTCAAGTACGAGTGGACGAATTTTAGACATTTCCAGACGCAAGAAACTTTCAGCGAGTCAAACCAAGAGACTTGAATGTCTGTAAAAATCTAAAGGTAAAGCAATGCCATATTGACTATTGAATAGAATTCGCATTCTTATTCAATATATTTATATGTTGTAGTTAATAATTACAAAAATTTTAGAAAATGCAGACATGGCTCTTTGTTTTTGCCCAGGAGTGAACTGTATCTGTTCATTTAGCATCCCTGGGTTTAATGCAAATAAACAATTTATATACTAAAAGTGTATACTTATACAAAAAAAAGTGAAATAGGAATAGAAAAATTACAAAGTCTTTTTTATATTTTCCATTGGTCTGCTTGCTCATGTATTTATTAATTCATTCATTTTTTCCCCTCATTCATCTTTAATAATTGCTTTATTCTGGTCACAGTAACAGAGAATCTGGAGATACCACGTATGAGGTACGAATATGTGAAACTACCCAATGAGTGCACCTGTCAATCCAAGAAGGAAGAAAGACAACCGCTGTCTAAACAAAAGCTGCTGGTGATCCCGTATGTGGCAGGAGTGTCAGAGCAGCTGAGATGCATATGTTCTAAACACCATGTCTTGATGGATTTTAAAGCCTAAAACATACTGCACCAGAAATGGGTCCACCCCAAGGATTGGTTCCCATGAGAAAAAACTCATTATTCATATATAACTCATATATTGCCCATGAGAGAGCAATATAGTGTATGGTGTTAGGTGCCAAGAGGATTTCCATGAATTATAGAGTGGGGAAACCAAACATCCATTGGCAAAGAGGATGGCACAACACGGAAGAGATACCTCATCAGGCCAGGACTCTGCTGTCTATACGCACCTACAGGCCAGTGGCCACTCTTTCTCACCCAGGGTTGGCTAAGATAAACTGCAACCCTAAAAGTAGGAATAAGTGGTTTGAGTAAGCGAGTGAGGGAGATGAGCACATCCTGGATAGGGAGGATGGTTGGTAAGGTTGGAAAGGTGGTTGAAATGGGGTGTCAAGGAGGCCATTTATGTGAAAAGGGAATGAACATCTCTGAATAAAGGAGGAGGCGCCGAGACTGACAATGTCACTCGGATGAGTGGAGAGATGTTTCTCACACTGAAAACGCCAGATAATCTGAATCAGTGTCCAGATAAACTGAATCAAACTTTCTGATAATATTGTGATAGACTGAATAGACATACTGTATGTATGTGACATATTCCTGGATACACAGAGAATGACGCAGATGCTGGAGATGGAACAGATATGAGATATTTAAAGGGGAGGTCAAACACTGGATCAAAATAAACGTAACTTGAACCTCCGCTGAGGCGGCACTGTGGCGTAGTGGTTAGCATGTCCTCATCTGAAACATGTCTTCAGAGCAGGAAGGTGTGTGCATGTTCTTCCCGAGCTTGTTGGGGTTTCCTCTGGGTACACAGGTTTTCTTCCAAAGACATGCCCAATAGGATAATTGGCTTTTCCAAATTGCCTCTAGGTGTGAGTGTGAATGGTTCTCTCTCTCTCTCTCTCTCTCTCTCTCTCTCTCTCTGTGTGTGTGTGTGTGTGTGTGTGTGTGTGTGTGTGTTGGCCCTGTGTGTGTTAGAATAAAGTGAATAAATGAATAAATGAATGACACAAAATCACTACACCAAAAGAGAGTCTCCAGTCTGAAGCTTCAGTAAACTTGTGTAAGCCTGGTGTGGTGATGGCGAAATACTGAAAACACAGGCAGGAAAGCGTGATGGTGAACAGATTAAAAAAAAAACTAAGCATTAGACTGGCTTAAATAAATAACTAAAAGACAGAACAGACAGTGAATCGCAGAGAGTAATAAAATAGATACTTGAATAAGAACAGCTGAATATGTGAGTGCGGGACCAGTGGTGAGAAGTAAAGGGTGAAGGTGAAGGTGCGGTGGAGGCAGCGGAAATGTGACAGTCTGCTGCAGTAATTGAATGCCTTATCCTTCAGGCTTTTAAAATAATCTCAAGGCTTTTAAACAATATTATAGATAAGAAATTTAATTTCATGCCTTTGTTTTCTCTGATATATTGGCATTTTAACTGTGATAATTATGGGAAAATAATTACTAAGAACATTACAAACAATACTTGGTCTAAATGAGAAGTATGGGGAGTTTGGCCTCGTTGCATTCATCCTTCTTATCTTAAAACTGAGGGTATCAGAAGAAAAGACAAATAAATGTATCAGACCAATGTCCTTTTATTTATTCACTCATTCACTCATTCACTCATCCATTCATTCATTCATTTATTTATTCATTTATTCATTCATTTATTTTATTAATTTCTTTATTCATTTATTAATTTATCTGTTCATTTAATTAATCATTCATTAATTCATTCATTCATTCATTCACTTGTTTAATCATTTATTCATTCTTTCATTTATTTGTTCATTCATTTATTCATTTATTCATTTATTTAGTTTATTGATTTCTTTATTTATTCATTTATTAATTCATTCATTTAATCATTTATTCATTAATTCATTTATTTATTCATTTATTCATTGTTTCATTTATTTATTCATTCATTCATTCATTCATTTATTTATTTTATTGACTTTTTTATTTATTCATTTATTTATTTATTCATTCATTTAATCATTTATTCATTTATGTATGATTTAATTCATTATTTTTTTTCATTTATTTATTTATTTTCATTCATTTATTCTTTCATTTATTCGTTCATTCATTTATTTATTCATTCATTCAATCATTCATTTGTTCATTCATTCATCCATTTATCCATTTACTCCATCATTCATTCATTCATTTATTCATTTCCCAAACTGTTTAATCCTACTAGAGTTAAAGCCGTCCCCACTGATTCTGGCTAAAGGCGAGGTACACTCTCAACAGCTCACCAATGCATCACAGAACAAACCCACACACACACACACACACACACACACACAAACTCACACACTATTCCCACCCACACCCAGAGGCAATTTGGAACAGCCGATTAGCCTAATTTGCATGTCTAAGATAAAGACATGCATATTGTTTCATCTTCTATCATTTTATCTTGTTCTTTCTTCTAAGGCTGAATGGGAAATTCGATTGACATGGGACAATTGTGGTTAGGGCTATGAACTTTAGCACTGTTGAGATTATGACCCCTATGTGAAATGTGTCCTGGGCCAGCAGGGTTAACTCCTGTTTCATTTGAGGTTGTGCCAGAGGCTTTATCAGGATGATTATTCCTTCTAGGCAGAGTTTAAATTAACTCTAATTTGATATAATGTGTACAGAGTGCTACAGCTATTCCAGATGGCTAAGAGTTACTCAGGAGTTTAAAGATGTCCGGCAATGATTTTTGTTGCTGGACTGAAAACCATTTGAATCGGTAGTGTTGTCGATCCAAATAAAGACCCTGGTGTGCTTTTGTCACTGGTGACCACCTGCAGTTTTTTAAAGCTTTTGAAGTTTGAGGGCTGTAGCTGATTTTTGCCAGTCAAGCGAGAGTGTGACGTCAAACCAGTGAATTCTGCCTAGGCTAATTGATATCTAAATAATAAAATGATTTCTACTGGGCGTATAGATTACTCACTCACTCTCTCACTCATTTCCCAAAGCATTTAATTGTACTAGGGTCATGGGAAGGCTGATGCCTATCTCAGTGGATGCTTTACTCAGCTTGCCAGACCATCAGAGACAACACACACCTATCACTATGAATATGCAATATGCAAACTCCACACAGAAACCAAAGACTGGGACTTCAACACAGAACCTTCTTTCTGTGATATGATCGTGCTAACCACTGTGCCACTGTGCCACTCGCAGATAGACCATTTATTTATTTATTTTCTAAGCTGCTTAATTCTAATTAGGGTCGCAGGGAGGCTGGTGCCTATCACAGCTGACTCTGGGCGAGAGCTGGGTACACCCTGAACAGCTCGCCAGACCACTGTAAGGCCAACACATAATCATCTAATTAGCCTACTGTGTATGTTTTTGGACTATGGGAGGAAACCGGAGTACCCGGAGGAAACCCACGTAAGCAAGGGGAGAACATGCAAACTCCACACAGAAATGCCACAAGCCTGGCAATCGAATCCAGGACCTTCTTGCTGTTGGGCGGCTGTGGACGTGTTGACCACTGAGCAGCTGTGCCAACGCAGAAAGATCAGTTAAATAATAATTATGGCCATTTTTTGTTTGGGTGCAGTAATAAGTTGAAACATGAAACAGGTGGTGTCATCATTATCACCATTTTTAAAAATAAGCCACGTTTTAGTTTGTATTTCTTAATTTTTACCAACACAGCGTTTACGTCGGCTCAATGCCTGCATCTGCTGTGGCTACAATATTTAAACATAAACTATAAAAAAAAAAAAAAATCTTGGTTTGGTTTGCTTTTCTTTATGTTTTCACCTAGTATATACATAAACTCTTAAAGAGGGTTAAAGAGACATCTGCTCGCATTATGATTTTGAAAATGTAAAAAAAAAACATAACAATCATGTTTTATTGTGCTTTTTTATTATGTTCATGTTTAGTATATGCTAAAACAGCGATGCACCCCAGGCTCAGTGGATGACTCAGTTGAATAGTCCTATAGAATGCTATTCAGTGTTATCCAGCTCACCTTCAGGGAATTATAACAGCAAACCCACACATGTAAAATCTGGTATTATACACCTTTAAAATGCCAAACAAAAACAAGTAATTCAATGCTCCTTCCACCTGTTCGCTGTCAGTGTTCCTGTCATCAGACCCATCAGATTCTTCTGACACGTACTCAGGCTCATATCGACAAGGCTGGATACCACCAGAACAGTTCTTAGTCAAAATGTCCCCAGTTTTTTTCCTTTCTGTCATCATCTTCTAGTTCCGTATCCAAAAATATTGTCTGACTCATGGTAGATTTCTCTATCTAACGTTGTCAACTCTTCACAGTGTCGGCTCTGGAAAAGTGTCCCAATATCAAAGCAGTATATGATCATGTAATAACTGATAATAAAACCATTGCAGGTGAAAATTTTGAAAGCACCTACGTTGCATAGCGACAACAAGCTTTCAGTATATAGCTTTTACAGCTGTTGCCCAACATCCTTAAGGTCAACCCCCTATTAAAGCAGGTTAAAATAGACAAAAACACACGTTCATGTATTTTTCTACAATAAAAATAATACATTCAGTTATTTATTTATTTATTTATTTTAATTATTCATAAAACATGTATTTTTAATTGCTTCCCTAAAATATTTGTTGGGACACAGGACACAAACACTCAGGAGAAAATAAAAATCTCACTTAATTGTTGATTTTGCAAGCATTTATGTAGAGAAGAGTAGGAGGAGAAAAAGGAGGGAGCATGTGTGTGTGTGTGTGTGTGTGTGTGTGTGTGTGTGAGGTAAGAGAGAGAGAGAGAGAGAGAGAGAGAGAGAGAGAGAACAGGCCTAGTCAGCAAAACAAGACTAAAAATGCTCTCATGGTCTCAGCCACAAAAGTAAAACCATGACTAAGGCCAGAGGACAACAAGCACAACTTGTCCAGAGCAAGTTACATAAAATTAAAAAATAAATACAGAAATGAATATGCTTCTTTCTGATGTATTTTCATTGTAACGTTCATTCTGTCACTCTGACATAACAAGGGAACATAACTATTACAGTTGCAACTTCTTAGCAGAGCTCCTGAGTGGAGCCCCATAGGCCTCGAGCATGACTTGGATGGTTTTCCTGTGTCCGTGTCACCACAATAAACCCAATATGGCTGCAATGTCACCAATAAATAAAGCAGATTTTCTATTAATAAAAAAACTGAAACACAAATAAGAGTCTCATGCACCACTGTTCAGACTTGCAGAGAACAATCTAATTCAGGGAGGCAGACGAACGCCACCTACCCTGAGCAAAACAACAAGATACAGGAACAGGAGCACGGATCATGAACTCGTTAAACAGATAACTAAACTAATGAGACTGAGGAAACAAATGAAGGTGGAAATCAGCGAGTGAAGGGTGGTAAAAAGAAAACTGTGTTAACCTTTCCTTCTTTCACTTCAGACTGTAGTCGAGAAACGCAGGGTAGATTAATTTATTTATTTCCTTAAAGGTGCCACACTACTTTTATAACACCAGCCTCGGACACCTATTAATATAGAAATCTATAGGGAGATCTATCTTTAGAAACTGCTTAAATCTATACATTAGGATTAGAAAAAAATCATGAAGGTCAAATGTAAGTTGTAACAGTCAGGTTTTAGAATTATAAACAAAGCAAGCAAAAAAAATAATAATAATAAATAAATAAATAAATAAATAAATAAATAAACAAACACGTTTTTACTCACCATTT
Organism: Neosilurus mollespiculum; assembly: GCA_030014195.1. Lineage (NCBI taxonomy): Eukaryota > Metazoa > Chordata > Actinopteri > Siluriformes > Plotosidae > Neosilurus > Neosilurus mollespiculum. Next base: position 5,504,631 of record JAQMYF010000016.1, read on the forward strand.
TTCAACACTTCATTTTACCAAAAGAACCATTATAGAAATAGGGTCACTAGTGAAAGATGGATTTACAGTTACAATGCAGCTATATAAAACCTGTTGCACAGAGTTATGGACAGAAACTCGGCTCAGCTAGTTAATAATCTACAAGATATCAAGCACAATGACATTTACAGCAGTATCGACATGAAGGATAAAGTTGTTTTGAAGTTTTGAGGTTGATGTGTTTGAGCAGGATGTACAGATCAGAGAGATGGAAAGACCAAAGGATTGCTGTGTGGCTGCAGAACTCTTTACGTATAGAAGAACTAAGGATTAAATTCCATAGGCCCCATTATCAGAGAGGAATTACATGGCAGTGTATGTAAGGTGTGGGTTCTGGGTTCGGGTCCTGAGCTCGGCAGGGGTGTTTCTGTGTGGAGTTTGCATGTTCTCGCTGTGCTTGTGTGGGTTTCCTCTGGGTACTACGGCTTCATTCTACAGTCCAAAGGCAGGCACATTTGGCTAACTGGCTGTACCAGATTAACTGTAGATGTGAAAGTGTATGTGTGAATGGTTGTGTGTGTTGGCCATGCAATGGTCTGGCGAGCTGTTCAGGGTGTACCCCACCTTCGCCCAGTGTCGGTCTGAGACCAAGGACATAATAGAATTAAGAGGTTCTGAAAATGATGAGTGAGTAATGAATTTAACTTTGGACATCACTTTAAACATTGTTTAATGTGAAGTCAACAATCAAGAACAAATAATTAAACAAGACAAGAATAAAAATAACCACTTACCATGTTGACAGCACTGGAGATTTTATTTGTAAATTATCTTCATTTTGTTTAGATAAGAAATGAGATGAAGATTGTCCAGTTGATTCTACATGGCTGTAATTACTAGGCTATAATTTGTGTCATGTAATCTCCTTAATTAGACAGATTTTAACATAGATGTCCCAACTTTTCTTGCAAGTGTGTATCAAACAATACAGTGTGGGTTTATTATAAGAACAGACCAGTCTACCTATTTAAATTGAAGCATACAACTGGAATGGGGTTACAAGCATACAGTGGGGCAACTATGTACTAATGGCTAGAGAAGTGGGTTTGGGACCTACAGATACCTGGTTCGATTCCCGAATCGACGGGTGACAGCGGGAATGAGCAGCGCCTTCCCCTTACTCCACGTTTTTGGCTGAAGTGGTCTTGAGCAAAGCACCCCAACTGTTTTCTGGGTACTGCAGTGGTGCTGCTCACTGCTTCGTGTGGGTGCTCACTTTGATTGCGTTAAATGCACAGCCAAATTTCCCTTGCAGATTTAATATATATATTTCATAAATATATTTTATTTCTTTTTTGTTTCATTTTCTAGTATATTTTCAAAACTGCTTTCTTTGTTGTTAGGGTCATGCGGAAGCTGAAGCCTAGCCTAAGGTGGGGTACACCTTGAACAACTCACCAGAGCGTTGCAGGTCCAATACATCTTATTTCTTTTACTATAAAATACAAAAGGAGTCAGATACAGTGGTCTCTCCATAGCACTGCAAGCAAATTACTGCAAGGACAATAATAAGAGCCAAAAGCAATATGAAAGTAGATATTGACTTTCTTCTGAACAAAAATTTAACCTAAAGGTTATTTGTGCTGTTATTACTGGTTCTGTTTAAAGGTGATGTAGACAAGGACATTGATTTCTTTAATGAATTTATCCACAATGGCTGTATTTCTGCAGTGAGAAAATAAGTGTATAATAAGTGTACAAAAAAGGTAAAGGCCTCATGTTGAATACCCGATTCCTTTTTCATATAAATATATTCTACTCTAGGTCCGTGTGCCGAAAGTGTCGATGTAACAGGCCATAGTATACTCCAGTCCAGACTATACCCAGGGTTAAAGTGGCCTAGGCTAGACTTTTAACCTGTAGCTCTGATAGCAAACCAGAGGTGCCTGTAACACCAGTATTTGAGGTTAAACTAATTCTACATAAAACAACAACATATAGAATTAAAGTATTTACACTAATTGAAGTATTATTTTTTTTTTAGAAATGGACAGGTGTTTTTTCTCACCAATCATGATTTTAATTGACTACAGGCCTCCAGTTAACCAGCGAGCTTCCAGCTAATAGCAAAAAAATATGGAACTTAAGTATTTTAGTGGGGTTTTTTATTTATTTATTTATTTTATTTATTTTTTTACAATTTGACAAGTTTTTTGACCAAATACAACTTTATTGGACTGCCAATGGAACAGGCCTTCAGATAACCAGCTGGCTTCACACTAACCAAACACACTTTTATTAGACTAGTAAAATACTGCTGGACTTCAGATAACCAGCAAACTCCGTACTAACCAGATTTCCTCAAAAAGTGGCAAAATATAGAATTAAAGTATTTTATAGGTTTTACTAACTGGCTTTCCTGTATTTTATGGTAAGAACACTGTTTTGTTTTTTTGGTTTTTTTTCCTTTTCTTTTCTTTTTTTCTTTTTCTTTTTTTTCGTTTTTTTTTTTCAAGAATTTGAATTCAATAACAAAAATGCTTTATTTCTTACAATTCAGAGGAGAGAATAAAATAGATATTCCACTCCATTTGATCTGATTAATAACCCACTCAGCTTCACCTTAGAAGCTATTAATTCATATACAATTAAAGGTTATAAAATTATATACTATATACTTACCTTACATACTGATATACTTCATACTCTACCTTTAATGACAGGTTTGCAGGTATGCATTGTGCATAATAATAAAATCTCATACTAAAATTTTCTGAAGCACTTGGACAGGATATAGCCTGAAGCAAAGAGCATATGAGTCATGAGGCTCTCAGGTCTGAGGAAAGAGCTTGCATTATCCTGACCTTTCACAGAGCACTGACTCCCATTCAAACATGACCTTTCTGTCTCTCGCATCAGAGCGGAGCACATCAGCACACTGCAGAATACTGGACACTGAAAGAAAAAAGATGTCAGTTGTCCAGTTTTTATCATGAAATTGGTTGATTACTCGTCTGAAAAGGGGTCAAATCAAGCAATTTGAAAACAACACATACCCATCATGTACCACCAACATTTTTATGCTAATAGTCACCTACTTACCTCTCGGTCAACTGTTTCTGCTATTCAAACATAGATGCATCACTCTCACCTGAAGCCTATCTCAGACGACTCTGGGCGAAGGTGGAGTAGACCCTGAACAGCTCAGCACACACACAATCATTCACACACACACACACCTATGGGCAATTTGAAACAGCCAATTAACCGAATGTGCATGTCTTTGAACTGTGGGAGGAAACTGGAGTACCGAGAGGAAACCCACGCAAGCACGGGGAGAAGATGTAAATTCCACACAGAAATGCCCGAGCCCAGGAATCGAACCCAGGACCTTCTCGCTGTGGGATGGACATGCTAAACACTACACCACCGGGCTGCCTGAAAATGATTAGGACAGTGAATAAAGTGTGACCCTGAAATTTGACTGTTAACCCTTTAATGATTTGTTACAATAACAGCTGCAGATATAAAGCTTCACTCCTTTAGGCCAGATTTGATTTCAGTGTTCTTTAAATAAAGTCAAGATCCAATAATGTGACCGTATCTCTCTGTATGATTCAAACATTCATCTAGACAACTGCTCAGATAATTTATAGACATACCTGCTCAGGATGTCTACTTGATATGAAAGTGAGAATATTTTATTACAAACCCTAAGAAATTAATATCATCCAGAAAAGACTTAAGGCCAGAAGTTGGTAAATATAACTGTTAGGCAGGTAAAGGCCCGGGACTTGAACCCAGGACCTTCTTGCCACCCGATCAGAAAAACTGGACAGATCAAAACAGACAATGCAATCAGTATAGCTACCTTCAGTGACATGTGATGCTTTGTTTACTGATCCCATGTCATTCATTCATGCATTTCCCAAATCGTTTAATCCTAAGAGGGGCATGGAGCCTATCTTAGCCAACACTGGGAAAGGAAGAGTACAATCTGAACAGCTGTCCAGACAATTGCAGGACCAATACACACATCACCATTCACACTCACATCCAGGAGCAATATGGAACAGCCACCTAGCCTAATGTGCATGTCTTTGGACTGTTGGAGGAAACTGGTGTACCCAGAGGAAACCCACATAAGCACAGAAAGACCATTTAAGCAACACACAGAAACAACACACCAAACCTATGCATGTTCCTTTGCATTCCTACTGCTATAGTTCTCCTGTCAGCAGAACCAAATTCCTTCTACATGATTTTAAGGACTAAGCAAAAGACTGCTGTAAGTATGAATTACTGAAGACGGGACTCAATATAAATGCAGCCCAGTCCTGCATTCCCTTCAGCTCTGTCTCTGTGCAGCCTTATGGTACAGGAATTTGTATGTGAAATGCCTGGCTTCCCAAAGGCCCCTCAGTAACACCCACATATTAACCCATGAATTAATGCTCCTTATTTTTCTGACATGTTTGCAAATGGTACATTATTTTCTTGCCCACTTTTTGGCAGCCATGGTTTGCATGTACTTGTCATAAAAATGTATGAAAATGAAAGAGGCTTCATGATTTGAAGATGTTCCAGGGACTCAGGGACATGTTCCCGGGTCGGGGGGGGGGGGGGGGGGGGGGGGGGGGGGGGGGGGG
>JAQMYF010000016.1:5525618-5535660 GCA_030014195.1 Neosilurus mollespiculum
ATATATTGCTCTAGAAGCACTAAGAGCTTTTTTATAGTTAAGGAGACTCTCTTTCCATGCTAGTTGGAATACCATTAGTTTAGTTTGACGCCATTTTCGTTCTAATTTGCGGGTGTTCTGTTTTAGTGTGCGTGTATCATCATTACACACTCACACTCACACCTAGGGTCAGTTTGGAACAGCAAGTTAGCCTAACGTGTATGGCTTTGACTGTGGGAGGAAACTGGAGTACCCAGAGGAAATCTACATAAGCACGGGGAGAACATGCAACCTGCCGATGCAGGGACTCAAACCCAGGACCTTCTTGCTGTGAGCCAGACGAACGTACCACTACGCCACCTTGCCACCCAACAAAATACGCATAGATATAAACAGCAACAGGGTCAAATGAGGACTCTATATCTGAGTCGCACAGTACCGTATTTCATCTACTTACACCGCCAATCTGACATGTTTATCCTGGCACTTTTACAGCAGTTCACACTTTCACATGTCAAGAGATTACAGTCTCAAGTCAGTCTCATAACATCATGAGTCTGAATCACACAGAGATGTTCCTATCATTTAATCATAATCCATGTAATCAGATACACCATCCTTTTTAATGTATGAAATCTTTGGATTATTTTATTTTTTTATTGAGCGCACTATGATACTTTTCTATGCACAGTGATGTAGTCACTGTATGTAAGTTTTAGACCATAGAGATGAATATTTTCATTAATGAACTGTTTCAAGTCCCAACATTGTCGGTTGCCACGATGTATGCCAGTGTCAGTATCACTGCTGCTGTGGAAGCAAGAGGGCAAATAAACAAGCATACAAACAAAGAACAAAATAAATGATACGCCAAAACAATAGTTGGTCAGTAGTGGTCCTATGTTGGTCAGTTTCCGTGGTGGCTTTGGGGCAAGGCAAACTGTGTCTAACAAGAGACCATAGTGAGTAGTAAAATTTTTAAATGTGCATCAACATGGAAATGGGCAGCATGGTAATGGTAAACATGTCCCCCTCACAGCAAGAAGGTCCTAGGTGCATGGCCCAGGCATGGCGAGGGTGCCTCTGTGTGGAGTTTGCTTGTTATCCCAGTGCCTGCATGGGTTTCCTCCAGGAATTCCGGTTTCCTCCCACAGTCCCACGACATGCACAATAGGCTAATTGCCTGTTCCAGGAGTGAATGTGAATGGTTTTGTGTGTGTGTGTGTGTGTGTGTGTGTGTGTGTGTGTGTGTGTGTTAGCCCCCTGATGAACTGACAAGCTGTTCCGGGTGTACCTTGCCTTCACCCAGAGTTGGCTGAGTTAGGCTCCAGACTCCACACGATCCAAATAGGATTAAGCAGTTCAGCAAATAAATGAATAGACACAAAACTCTACTGGATGAAATGGCCAGTCCAAATGAATGTTTTATAGTGTGTCATTCCATGTCAATTCACCGAGCTTTCAGAAAACTTCCCAGGTGGCCATCTCAGAATTTAGTGAAACTTTAAACAGACATAGAACATGTTTCAACATGAACACATGCAAAAGTTCAAGGTCCTAGTTCAAAAACTTTCCGAGATGTGTTCATTTAAAGATCGCAGGCTAGTACCCATTTAAGCACATTTTATTCCTCTTCAGAAGGAAAGTGCAAAAACAAAAAATTCAACAAATTTCACAAGTGAAATTTATGGAAATTTCATGATGATGGCTAAGTATGAAGGAAATGAGCAACAAGGCTGAAATTTTGTGTTTTGCTAGACCTGATATACATGTTGCATGTGGTTAAGTTCCATAACTTTATATATTATATATATTTATATATAAAATTATATATATATATTTATATAAACAACTGTTTATTCTTCTTAAAAAAGAGTTAAAAAAAAGTTTGTTTTACATGGAAATATGCTTAAATTTGCTATAAAAATACTTTAGGGGGTGGTGAATATATTTTCTGTGTCAAAAATTAGAAAATACTTTGTTTTGAAATTTCACTTTTTTTAAAATTGCAGTATCAATAGCAACCTAACCCTGACAAATAGTATTTGTTAGTATGCAAAGTTTCAGCCCTATATGGTAATTATTAGGGGATTTACAAGCTTTCAGCAATGCCCAAAATGTTAAATTGCAAGTTGTGGGCTGACAAATGGGAACTAGCCTGCAATCTTTAAATGAACATATCTCAGAAAGTTTTTGAACTAGGACCTTGAGATTTTCTGGCCTCCTTTTACTCACTACCTCTTTTCCTTCTGGTTAAAGTTTCATTGAATTCTGAGATGGTCACCCGGGAACCTCTAGGTGAATTGACATGGAATGACCCTAGTGTTTTCTACAACTGTATAATAATATCCTTCCTTTTATAAATCACTTGAAGTTTAACTGTCCTAAAAGCATTGCCCTCCTGGAAAATACATTCTTCAGAGAAAGGAACATTGTCAAAGCAGAAGGAAGCAATCCTTCCAGGATAACCTTGTACAGGGTTTGATTTATGTGTCCATCACAAACAAAAGTTTGTCCTATTCCACTCTTGCTGAAGCACCCCTGGACCCATATGGTCTTTATCAAACAGCCTGGCTCTTCATTATTGTTTATTGATGAGGGCCTTTTTTTTTAGCTTTGCATGACTTCAAACCTACCTGCAGAAACCTGTTTTAATGTCCTTCCCATGCACTTGCTTTTGGCCAGATGCCACTTGCCATTGTTTTCGTAAGTCACCTGATGTTATCCCACAGTTGTTAAGGGACATTCGAAGTGGTTGATGATTATCCCTATCAGTGGAGAGCCGTTTTCTTATAAATTGCTGTCTTTGAAAGTTTGAGGATGGAAGCAACATGACTCTTAATGTATTCCTCTGCGGTAAAGCCAGAACTGAACCCTTCTTTTTCTTACTGAAAACTTTTTTTTTACCCTCATGGCATGAAGAATTGATATTTTGGAATTTCAATAAAATTATAGGTACAATAACAACTGTTTTTTTTTTTGTTTTTTTTTTCCCGTCCAAATTGGTCCCATTGTACGATGATAGTGATGGCCACAACTACAGCAGAGGTTTTTAAATTCAAAATGAGCTAATATTTTTCATGAAACAGTAAAATGTCTCACTTGGAACATTTCATATTTTTTTCTGTTTTATGAAAATAAAATATTGGCTTATGAGATTTGCAAAATCTATTTTATTCGCATTTTTCACCTTTCAGCTTAACTTTTCTGGAATTCCAAAATACATGTCCAACAAAAACATTTTCCTGTGCTGTGTCGCCAAGCCTGCTATCCGTCCTCCTTTCCACACAATGTACACATCGAAGCAGCATGATCCTGCACAATCCTGCAGAGTAATCAGGCAAGCAGCTGCTGTTAGTAATCACTCATCATGCCTCTTCTAAAGTACTCTCTATTAGTGAAATTGATTAATGAATGGGTATCACTGCTATGTGTTGACAAAGGGCTCAAGTTCAAGTAGTTTCAAACAAACGACAGAATTTTTGAACTTTATTTGTCTGTGTTTGAAAATGGTAAGCCTACCCCCTACTGAAAATGCATGATGATGTTTGCTTTACTGCAGCACAGAGGCATAGTGGATATCATGTCCTCCTCATGGCCAGAAGGTCCTGGGTTCGAGTCCTGGTCTTGCTTTTTTCTGTGTGGAGTTTGCATGTTCTCCTTGCGATTGTGTAGGTTTCCTCTGGGTACTCTGGTTTCCTCCCACACTCCAAAGTCATGCACATTATGCTAATTGGCTGTTCCAGATTGCCCCTAGGTTTGAGTGCGAGTCTCTAGCAGGATAAATCAGTTCAGAAAATAAGTAAGTAAGATGAGTAATTTACTGCAGCTCCTAGACTTAGAATTGCTGAAAAATTACATAAGTCAAGGGCAGAATGCGCATATATCATATTGACATACATGTCCTGATTTTTAGTTTGCTCCACCCTGAAGCAAATAATTTCCTTAGTGGCGCAAAAGACATGGGATGCTTCACGAAACCCTTATTGGTCATTTCCTCATTTCTCGACCCATGCTTGAACCAGAAGTTCTTCTAGTCTGCTTTTTACGTGAACCATCCCAATTCACTCAATTGTACATCGAGCAGCAAAGATTAAGGAGTGATGAATGATACATGAAAGCGACCTTCCCATAAAAGGTGCATGGCAGCGTATAAATAACCCGCCCCTGTTACGTTGGACGCCCCTTACATGAGGTCACCTGTGCTGCCATCATCAGCAGCGGGCATCGATCCGTGTGACTGCTTCAGAGAAAACATCTCATTCTAATAAAACACATTTCCTCGATCCCATGCTCCTCACATAGTTTCCTCGCGTATCTCCATGTGTCCTGGCATCTTTTTACAAACTGGTGCAAAGGCCTATTTAGGGGTGGCTTAACACACTTGGAGGTTAAGTGATATACACCCAAATGAGCTCACAGATGCCCATGATTGGCTGGTGTTCGCTGTGAACAACAGGGAAGTGAGCGTATGCCATTTCTCCCTCCCAAGAGAGTTCAGTTTCCATGCACTTCTGGTCAAAGATGACTGCATCATCAACCTGGATTCAAATCGCTTGGGAGCCCACGTGAGAACATTTTTTACCTGATACTTCCAGCTTTAATTAAATGCGACTGTGACCCACAATCTACCAAAGTATAATATCTTATTACTTTTCCACTCATAGTCATATAAAATCATTCATCATTCATATAAGAATCTGCTGTAATGTAATGCAGAACACTGAAATCAAACTTTTCAAAGGCAATATTAAACATCTGAACAGCTCTACTATGCCATTTGATGGGTCAGATCAACCTTGGCTCAGCATAAATATATAATGGAATTCAGAATTTCTTTAGCTCAAGTATTTGTAATTTATTTATTTTAGATTTATTTTCACCTGTAAGGCAAATTTTGCTATGTATTTAACCTGCATTTAAGTGAGAACACACACACGGAAACAGTGAGCACACACAGGAGCAGTGGGCAGCTGCATTGCAGCACCCAGGGAGCAGTTAGGTGCCTTGCTCAAGGGCACTTCAGCCATGAAGGTAGGTGAGGGTGAGGGTGAGGGTGAGCCCCCCCAACAACACCACACATTTTTCCTGCTGGTCCGAGAATCAAACCAGCAACCTTGCGTTCCCAAGCCTGCTTCTCTAACCATTAGGCCATGTCTGCCCCCAAGTAGGTACGGTGGCACAGTGGTGTCGTGGTTAGCAAGTCTGGCTCACAATAAGGCGGTCCTGGGTTTGAGTCGCGGGTTTGACGAAGGCATTTCTGTGTGGCGTTTGCATGTTCTCCCATGTTTGCATCCGGCTCCTTCCTACATTCCAAAGACATGCACATTAGGCTAATTGGCTGCTCCAAGGTGTGAGTGTGAGTGGGAATGGTTTTGTGTGTGTGTGTGTGTTGTGTGGTCTGGTAAGCTGTTCAGGGTGTACTCTGACTGCCAGCTGAGATAGGCTCCAGCCTCTCTGTGACCCTAGAAGGATTAGGTGGCTTAACATAGGAGTGAGTGAGTGAGTGAAAGTGAGTCTAACTCAAGTAGACAAGTCGGTGTAAATTGCGTAGCATTTTCTAGCCACTCAGCTTTTGCCAAATCTCTCAATGAAGCAAAACATCCCTGATTGGTGTTAGCCTTTGCCTACTGAAATCTAAGCCAAATGACAGAAATGAATTTTCTCATTTTTATTCTGCTTGCATTGAGTAAGACACCAGAATAAATCAAATCAAATAAGAGCCGTTTTCATTTCAATTTCAGTTTCAAGGCTGCAGCCATGAATCTACAATAAATGTGGTGATTTTTCAAATGGTGGAATAAAGGTTAGGACTTTACCTTTCATACATTCTTTACAGTGTGGTCTTAAGAACAATTTAGATTGCAAGACCTCAAGTGACATTGATTTTAAAGTCCTTTTTAAAGAACAGCACTTCAGAAAAATGGAAATGTATTACCTAACTCCCATGCTCACCCCGAAAATGATAAGGAATAAATACAGAGAGGATAAGGTCAGTGCCACAGTCAGCACAATAGAAGTGGCCTGAACAGGACGGGGACCTATATGTTCCCTCAACTGCTCAGTCACTCCTATCAGCCCACCCAGGGACTCAAAATAGCATCCTTCTGGGTAACGACCCGAAACTTTAGCACCCTCATTTATATGAACTTGTCCAACACAGACAGCCACATCACCTAACTTATATGTCTCTGAGATGACAGCTTCACAAGGATATTTGCTCTAAGCTTCAAAGAGCTGGATTACAGCCAGCTCTCAAATGTCACAAAGTTAGAACTCCTGCAGGGGCTGGAAGAAGCGGACTATGTGATCTCTGATCCAATAAAAAAGAGAAAAGATGAATTACCAGATATTCACTTTTTAGCTGCAGGTGGTATTCACTTTCAGAGGATGGATGTTATTTGAAGATACAGCTGCAGTGAAAAGAGGTAGTGAGTAAAAGGAGGCCAGGTATGAAATCGGCACTTTAGGCTAGGCGGTTCCACAGCATCTCCTCTAACTTTGTCTATTCTGGATCTGTCTATTCATTTGTCAGCTGCACCTGGGCTTAATTCATACTTATATTTATTCCTTTTTTTTTCTTTCTTTCTTTTAAATGGTGTGTACTTAATCACTGGAGCATACATACTGCAGCTTTGGTTCTAGTAACGTCGTATAATTACGGACCTTTTTCCGTCCTAACCCTGCCTGCCTACTCGTGTTGATGCTGGAAAAGCCCTAAATAAAGCAAACTTTATTTCCATGGTGCTGCCTAGATTTCATAAATGCTCCAATCTTACACTTTTAATTGCTTTCCAAGTCGAAGTCCTTTCTTCCTGTCAAAGGTAATTACACAGCCTACTGAAACTTATTAACAAAGATTCATTAATCCTACTTATCCTGACTAACTGAGCTTGATTGTAATGATAAATTTCATATTTGCACATATTTGTAATTTCCACCCACAGTCCATGAATTCATTACTAAAATGTATAGCATGCTAATGAAAGGAGACGTGAAAATGCCGTAATTTGCCATGATATGATGTACCGAGGCAGTGCATACATAAAAAACAACAACACAACAACAATGCAAAAACGATGTCCAAACCAGCAGCACAAAGAAATGAGGTCATTTTTATAATATCCGCAAACAAAGAACACAGTAATTGTTTCTGTAACCCATATTTAGATATTATTTTTTCCACATTATTTTAATTTCGAGGTCAATTTGCAAATCCAGGGTGCACGCAAGCATGTGCACATGCATACAGACACACACATACACACAACACACACACACACACACACACTAATTTTTGCCTAAACGCTTAATCATCTCACTGCTTAATCTTAGCCGACACTAGACGATGGCATGGTACATCCCGAACATCTCACCAGACCATTGCAGGGCCAATACACACAACTATTCACACTCACACCCACACACTGGAACACCCTAATGTGCATGTCCTTGGACCGAATCACCTTGAGGGAACCAACGCAAACACAGGGAAAAATGCTCGTACAAGTCCGGGCCTTCCCTCCTGTCCGGCCCGTTCCTGTCCGAGTGGATAGACGAAAATGAAGCAGCAGAGGGGCACAAAATAATGTCCGATGAACAGATAGTGACATCAGTGACGGGTGAGCTAAGTGAAAGGGAAAGTGAGGACAGTGACGATGAGCCGGAACCCACATTTAAAATGAATGTGATAAAAGAATGAGCTGATTCGCTCCTTAAATTTGTGGAAACACAATATTGTGTATTGAGTGTTGGATAAGGGTGTAAAAGTCTGGACTGCTGCTGAATAATGGTGATTGCCGGACAGATTATGGTAAATGTCTGGGAAAGGGTAGGGACCCCGGAAATTAGCGATTGCCGGACTTTTGAGGATCCCGGACAGCCTATCCGCCCTAATAATCTGGGAAATCAGGAAGTGTATATGATTATCGTACATTCTTTGCATCAACTATTACCATGAAATGTAATTCATCATCCATCCACTAGGTGGAGCCAACCTATTTCAAGTAAACAACTAGTCATTCATGAACCAGGAAAGATTGCAAGCTAGCTTGTCACCATCAAGCACTGTCGGAAAAGGAAAGCGAATAAAGGAAAAGAGGGCAAATGTATAAACAAATAATACGGCAATGCAGATTTCATGGTTGCCCTTTTTGAATAGATGTTTAGTGATTATTCGGCCCTCGATGACCTCGATATTTAATGATGTGGCCCTCAGTCAAAATAAGTTTGACACCCTGCCCTAAAGCATCAAATGAATCCAAAATCTTGTTCTTAATCGTAGAAATTGAGTGTTACAGCTGAAATGGTTCAGATTCTACATTAGGAGCATTATATCAAAGTTATTTTGTTTCGAAAAACTGCTACCAGCTATTAGGTTTAAAATTAATTTCTTCACCCAAAAGATTGTTGCATGCCTTTTCAGTGATTTGTTATGTGCCAGTGAGTATGGTGACTAAAATACATAATCACTGTGTTTTAAGTATACCTTACAACTTTACAATTTTTTAACATTAAATAAGTCTCTTTTACCATTTTCATGATACTGAACAGAATTAATCTTGATGCAGCACTTTAAGACCATAACTCATCATAGATTGTTAGTATCTATCACCTGTCACACTGACATAGACCTATTCAGTGACACTGACAGTCATTGCACTGTTGCACATTCCCATTTTAGGGTGAACTTGAAGAAATGAAACATGGGCTTTACTTTAAGTAAACACTTTTAAGCACTACATTATTTCTCACTCATTATTTTATTAGCATCTCTGAAAAATTTCATTTTAGTTATATGTCAGTTAGGTCCCACTTAGCACAAATATAACTGTGAATGATTAGATATTTAGATTTTTTTTCCCTGTCTCTACAAAAATTGAGGGGAGAACAGTGGTTAGCACGTCTGCCTGACAGCAAGAGGGTCCTGGGTTCGAGCCCCATGTTGGCATGTTCTCCCTGTGCTTGCATGGGATTCCTCCAGATACTCTGGTTTCCTCCAACAGTCTAAAAACATGCACATTAGGCTAATTGGCTGTTTCAAAGTGATGTTAGCTTTGAGTGAGAGTGTGAATTCTTGTGTGTATGTGTGTGTTGGCCCTGCAATGGCCTGGTGAGCTGTTCAGGGTGTACCCACTTTTGCCCATAGACCACTGAGTTAGACCCCACAACACGAGTAAAATAGTCATGAATGAATGTACTAAAATAGACATTGCAATTTTTGGAGTTAAAGCCTCAAGAAGCAATCGAACTTTCTTTATGATGGCTACATTTTGCTTTTACATTTTTTCTCATTAGGGTTGCGGGAAGGTTGAAGCCTATCTCAACTGACTCTGCGTGAAGGCTGTGTACACCCATCACAGGGCAACACACACACACAACTAATCATACAAACACACGCACACACATACACACACACATACACACAGAACCATCCTATAATAAACATTTGCAGTGGAGCTTCTGAATGGAGTCCCATAGGCATGGAGCTCGGGGCGTTTCTGTGTGGAGTTTGCATGTTCTCCCCGTGCTTGCATGGGCTCAGGGTGTACCCCGCCCTCGCCCAGAGAGATAGGCGCCAGCTTCTCGACTGCAATTAGGATTACGTGGCTTAGAAAATGAATACATGAATGAATGAATGAATGAATAATATAGCAATTAACACAATATAATTATGTAAACGTAAAACATAAACTTGCATATCTTAGAAACAGTAGCTAATCAGACGTTTTTACTGTCAGATTTGCATTCAGCACACCCAAAATCCATTAAAAAAATCGCGCATTTTGTTTTTGAAGCAACTTTTAAAATTTTCTAAAACAATTTCATTAAACTAACAAGACAAGTGATAGACTTAGACTTAGACTTAACTTTATTGATCCCTTTGGAATGACTCCCTCAGGGAAATTTAAATTTCCAGCAGCACATAAGAAAAAGCAGTACACAGATAGAAAACAGCAGCACACAGATAAAAAATTAACAGCAAACACTTAGCTTAATATACAAAACATAAAAGAATAAAAATAAGAATTAAGTAATATAAGTAAATATAAAGAGCTGAGTA
>JAQMYF010000016.1:5547259-5558948 GCA_030014195.1 Neosilurus mollespiculum
CCAGTCCCTATGTTCCCCAGTACCTATGTTCCCAGACCCAAAATTTCCCAGTCCCTATGTTCCCCAGTACCTATGTTCCCAGACCCAAAATTTCCCAGTCCCTATGTTCCCCAGTACCTATGTTTCCCGGTCTTTATTAAATTAACGGATCTTCCATTGTATTGTGTACTTTAAAGAAGTAAGCTACAATGATTGTATCCATATTGCAAAAAAAGTACGATGAAACAAAATCAAACATACTCATCAAAGTAACAATTTATGGAATATTGGGGTTATGATTAGGGTTAGGGTTATGGGGAACATAGGCACTGGGGAACACAGACATGGCCCCCTCTTTCCAGTGAGTCAGATCCTCTGCTCAGCTTACTGATATGAGCAGACTCCTTCAGCTCACAATCTTTTTTATAATTTTTTTTTTTTTTTTTTTAAATGTTTGTGATATCATGTTCATAAATGTTCGTGATTTTTCTTACCTTACCTTCCCATTTGGAAAATATTGCACTTTTTAAAATCCTGGTAAATTAATTGCCAAATCACTCTACTAGAGATGTAAAAAAATTAATAGAGTAATGTTAATGAGAGTGATATTGTTTTGTGCCTGCTGTGTTTGTGCATCATTAAAAAGACTAATTTTAATTTATCTTGATAACTGAACATGGCATAGAAGAATATGGAAGCATAGAAGAATGTGGAGGGGAGTGCACATACACACACACACACATTCATTCATTTTCTGAACCGCTTATTCCTAATTAGGGGAGGCTGGTGCCCATCTCAGCCGACTCTGGGCAAGGACAGAGTACACCCTGGACAGCTCGCCAGGCCATTGCAGGGAAGAAACACGCTGACGGCAATGCAGCCTACTCTTTACGAAATTCAGCAATGGTTCTTTTACATGCTTCTTATCACAGACAGTGAGAGACATGGCTGGCCTTTGATAACCCAGTTAGCTGCCATGGGAGGACAGCAGTGATAACCCAGTGATAGTGGGGCTTGAACCCCCGACCTTTGGATCAGTAATCCAGCACCCTACCACCAGGCCACCACTGCCTTGGCTTAGAGTTTGCTGAAAATTATTCCAGCCTCCCGACGACCCCAGCAAATGAATGATTAAATGACTGAATAGAGGAACCATGTGGACCAAATCCAAAGCAATTCTCAAATTTGTCAAAATCTGTTGATTAATTCTGACAGTGGTGCAGATAGAACAGCCAGGTGTGATTTAAATAACAGGTTTATGAATATGACCAGGTTATTGTTTGTATATGTACTGGAAGTAAATGGCAGACATTTGATATAATCTATAGTGATATTAAAAACAAAAACAATTCATCATTGATTTGCTGAAACATGGAGAAATGTATGCAACATTTATGATTGGAATCTCAAATGGTAGTGCCTTGCACCAGGAGTAAAGCTGTTCCATTAATTTTCCATGACAGGAGACTCTTCAGAACATCATGTTTCAAGACTTTTTTCAGTAACTTGGTGTATTTCTTCATAGTGTCAAATGAAAAAAGAGAAGCTGATGACGGAACAATATTACGAGCTGTAATAATTAATTAGTATGTAAAATTGATATTAAAAAGCTGTTTCATTCCAACAAGTATATTGAGGTAAAAGTATGGCTAATAAACAAAAACACTGAAAATAGGGGAAAAAATAATTTTTTTGATTTTGCATATGGAATGGTTAAGCGAGTGAAGAAATTAAAAAATACAGTACACTTATACAACTTAACAAAATGAAGATAATCAGAAACCAAGAACTATTCAAGTATTAATTTCATGTAACATTGGATCATTTTGACGAGAATAAATAAACTAACAACAATATATAGTAATAACAAAAATAAGTCTCTTTTTTTTTTTTTTTAGAAAAAAAAGTCAGTATTTATTGTGGCCACCCTTTAGTTTGATTAGAGCATTTAACCTTTCAGGCATAGTGTTAACTTTTTTTTTTTATTTCTTTACTCACTAAATGGTTGGAAGTTCATTCGTGCTATGCAAAAGTCCAAAAAAAAAAAAAAATTTAATTTTAATTTACATTAATATACTTGTTGGAATGTTTTTTTTGGTTCTCGTTTCCTACAGTAGCATTGTTCAATACATTCACCAAAAAATTATAGAGAAGTAATTAGGTTTGTTTTTAGAATAAGCTGCATGTAATTGTTTATTTGAATCTGGTGCTGATGATAAGATCAATATCCACCTTAAACATAACCTGTGATAAGAGATCTGTTACATGCATGTTAGCTGCTTTGTTTTACAAGCCATCAGGACCATAAATCTAATCACACATCACACACACTCACAATCCATTAATGCACAAGCACTGATTTATGTTACCTAGTTACATGAGATGACATTAATAATATGGGCAGCAGAAGCTGTCGAGCGTTGCTTGTTTTTTCTTTTGCAAATGTAAAATATCACACCATCTCCAACCACATATCCTCCTCCCCTGAACTCCCTTTTGTCTCTCACCTGTCTCTTTTCTGTCAGCACCACTCTCATACTTGTGTGATCTCGGGATTACGTTAAGGCTCAGAGAACAGAGTTTCTATTATCACTTTATGAAAAGAGAGAACAAATTAATCTCCAAATCTCAGAGCACACTTCACAGAGGCTGGTCTTAGGCATAAATGTGGAGCTGTACGTGTAGAATCTCTATATTATAGCATAAACGTCCACATTCGTGTCTATATGCTTCACTCTAGGTGGTACGCTGGCGTAGTGATTACCATGTCCATCTTACAGCAAGAAGATCCTGGGTTCTGCACGGCGTTTCTGCGTGAAGTTTGTATGTTCCCCCCTTGCTTCCTAGGGTTTCCTCTGGGTACTATGGTTCTCTAACAGTCCGATGGCATCCACATTAGGCTAACTGGCTGTTCCAAATTGCCCCTAGGTGTGAGTGTGGGTGTGAATGGCTGTATGTGTGTTGCTCTCTAGAGGTCTGGTGAGCTGTTCAGGGTGTTCCCCGCCTTCGCCCAGTGTCTGCTGAGGAAAGCTCCAGCCTCTTTGTGATTAAGCAAATCGGCAAGTGCATAAGTAAATGAGGGCGATTCAGGGAAAGCAAAAAAGCTAGCCTACCCTTTTTTGTGTGTGTGCCAAGATGGAACACAGAGCATCGTCAACTATCATTATGTCCAGTATTACACCATAAGAACCTCACAGTGTCATTTTTTAAATGTTGCCTTTTTGAAGTAATGCCAAGAAGCACAGTCAAAATCATCCAGTGTGTTAATGAACTCCCACAATGCACTGCTAGTAGTTAGTGTTTAAAGAAAGCACCATGTACAGAGTTTTACATCTTCACAAGTGGGGTTTGCCCATGTTCTCCAGATTATCTTCTTCAGGATTGCTTCATATCACAGTTCCTGTATCGTTGCCTAATAAGGTTATTAATGCAGTAAAACATGAAGTGCACTGCGTTGGGGAAAAAACAAACACAGTGTTGAGGTTTTATAAAATACTCACAGTTTTCTCAAGTAGTGACTGAAATTTGTCAAAAAAATGACATTGAAAACACTATCTAAAAGTTTGTAATTATAAAAAAAATGAACTGATTATTAGTAATTGTTGTACCTTCATGTGGAATCATTTCCAGGTATGGCTTGATGAATTTGTTCTCATCATGAGTGGTTATTCCCAAAAGAAACTTCAGTCAGTCATCACTCACTCATAGGCTGGAGCACATGTCAGCTGACACTGAACGGAGGCAGGGTACAACCTGAAAAGCTCGCCAGTCCATCGCAGGGCCAACACACACACGACCACTCACACTTACGCCTAGGGGCAAACTGGAACTGGAGCCTAGTATGCATGTCTTTAGAGTGTAGGAGGAAACCAGAACACCCAGAGGAAACCCATGCAAGCACAGGGAGAACAAACGCCACACAAAAATGGCCAAGTCAAGCCCGGAACTGAAACCCAGAAGCCTCTTGTTGTGGGATGGACGTGCTAATCACTACAATACCATGCCACCCCAAAAGGAATGCCTGAAACCAAATCTTACATAATAAATTCTATATAAGCAATAACATCTGTGTTTTTTTATTTATTCTTTTTCCAATCGGTGTAATCCAGTTAAGGCCGCAGGGAGGCTGGAGCCAATTTCAGCCAACACTGGGCGAAGGACACCCTGAACAGCTCACCAATCCATCACGGCAACCACACATTCACACTCACACACAAGTAAAGGCAACTATTCACACTTACACACAAGTAAGAGCAATTTGGAACAGCTAATGTCTTTGGACCATGGGAGGAAACGGGAGTACCTGGATGAAATCCACACAAGCACATGGAGAACATGCAAACTCCACACAGAAAAGCCCACACTGAGCCCAGGACTGGAACCCAGGACTTTCTTGCTGTGAGGCGAACGTGCTAACAACTATGCGACCGTGCCGCCTATCTGACTTATTAAAGTCTTTCACTTATTCAGTGTGCTGTCATGTTCAGCAGCCTCTAGTTTTCTTGTTATGATTTTGCCTTGTCATTGTTTGCACTGCTGCTGTTGTCATTAGAAGAATAAAAAGCCTTCACAGCTCAGACACTAAACAGACAAAGAACAGGATTGAAATTATTTTTTACAAGATTAAGCCTTATCAGACCAGGAAGTGAATAAGATAGACATACCCACGCATTTATATGAATAAAAAAAAACAAAAGTGAAACACAGAACACATCGACTGGCTACTTATAAGATCCCAGATGAAGAACAGAAGGTGAATCAAAGGGATGAATTTACTTACACACACACACACACACACACACACACACACACACACACACACACACACAAACAATCAGCTGACAATCCAGCGTCAATCAGCCAATCCCTAGTCTGATAAAATACAGCATGATGTTTAGAGATGGACAGGCAGGTAAGAACACTCAATCAGTCATTTGCTGAACCACTTAATCCTACTGTTAGGGTCACTAGGAGGTTGGAGCTTATCTCAGCCTACACTGGGCGAAGGCAGGGTTACATCCTGAGCAGCTTATTTGTTTTTACCCCTCAGCCAGTTATGGGTGGAGAGGTATTGTCGTTAACTTGACAGGTGGGCGGCCAGGCTGGGCGGACGGGCGGGCTTTTGGACGGGCGAGCATGCAGACGGCGTGACAATTTTGTCCTGTGTGTGGGGTAGCTAATTTGCATATGTGACCTTTGACCTTGGCACAGTGACCTTGAACATATAAAGTTTTTCCCAGCTATTGCTCGGCTAATATGCATGATAGCTTTCTGAAATTTTGCATAGGCACTCCCTATGACCTAAACCTGTGCGTGGGGTAGCTAATTTGCATATGTGACCTTTGCATATGTGACCTTCAACCTTGGTACAGTGACCTTGAACATATAAAGCTTTTCCCGGCCATTGCTGAGCTCATGCACATGCCAGCTTTCTGAAATTTTGCGTTGGCAGTCCCTATGACCTAAACCTGTGCCTGGAGTAGATAATTTGCATATGTGACCTTTGAGCTTGGCACAGTGATCTTGAACATATAAAGTTTTTCCTGGCTATTGCTCGGCTCATATGCATGATAGCTTTCAGAAATTTTGCATAGGCACTCCCTATGACCTAAACATGTGCTTGGGGTAGCTAACTTGCATATGTGGCCTTTGACCTTGGCACAGTGACCTTGAACATATAAAATCTGTCCTGCGCTTCAGGCATCCTGGCTGAGGGGTTTCAACATTCTATAGAACGTCTACTTTTGGACTGTGGGAGAAAAGCCAGAGTACCCAGGGTAAACCCACCCATGCATGGAGAGAACATACAAACTACCCACAGAAACACCCTTGCCGAGCCCAGAACTCAAACCCAAGACCTTCTTGCTGTTAGGCGGACATTCTAACCACTACGCCACCATGTTGCCCTGTGAGGAATACAAACAAACAGAAAACAAGGCTTGGCAGGAACTAGGAGAATGGGGAGAACATGCAAACTCTATATAAAAACACCTGAGACCGGGACCCGAACCCAGGACCTTCTTGCTGACCACTACACCACAGTGCCACCAGGTAAGAATATATCCTCTTCTATTCAGGAAGACAAACTGAAT
The DNA here is from genome assembly GCA_030014195.1 of Neosilurus mollespiculum. NCBI lineage: Eukaryota > Metazoa > Chordata > Actinopteri > Siluriformes > Plotosidae > Neosilurus > Neosilurus mollespiculum. The sequence goes on from JAQMYF010000016.1 coordinate 5,553,331, forward strand.
GTAAGACAGGCAAAAACACCAGTATACAGTCAGTGAGAAAGGTAAAAGCATTCCTTCTCTCACTGATTAACTGAAGGACAGATCGGTAGGGACTGGGACAAAAGAAGTACATTCCTGGTTCAGAAAACAAACACAGACAGGTACAGATCCATTAGTCAAGTATGAACAAGTACTCCCATAGTACTCAAAGCACAGACAGTCAGGAAAGAGCAAGTTCTCCCCTAGGACTGAAGACAAGCTGAATGAGCCAGACAGAGAGACAGAGACAGCCAGTCAGACAGGTAAGGCCATATCCTTCCTTAGTCCTTAAGACAGATTAAATGAAACACTTACAGAAAGACAGTAGATAGCCAGTCATACAGGTAACAGCATGCACTCCCTCATCCTGAAGACAAACTGAATGAAAACAGGCAGAAGGTCAAATAGATAATCAGACAGACAAGTAAGAGACAGTCCTCCCCTCATACTGAAGGCTCGTACTGAATGAAATACATGCAAAAATGCAGATATACATTCACAGGTAGACAAACACGCAGGGACCTCCTTGATATTATCCCTTAATATGGTTAATATAACTGCAACACCTTGTCAGAATTAATTTCATACCCTGTCAGGACACTCTACCAGTGCGGAAGAGTTTCTTACAGGAAATTGCACACGGTTTCGTAGTGCTTAGCACGTCCACCTCACAGCAAAAAGGTCCTGGGTTCGATTCCCAGGCTTGGTTGTTTCTGTTTGGAGTTTGCATGTTCTTCTCATGCGTGCATGGGTTTCCTCCAGGTACTCCGGTTTCCTCCCTTAGTAAAAAGACATGCACATTAGGCTGTTCCAGATTGCCCCTAGGTGTGAGTATGAGTGTAAATGGCTGTGTATGTGTTGGCCCTGCGATGGTCTGACAACGTGTCCACAGTGTAACCCGCCCAGTGTCATGGTTAGTGGTTAGCACATCTAGCACGTCTCACAGCAAGAAGGTCCTGGGTTTGATTCCCAGGCTTGGGTGTTTCTGTGTGGTTTGCATGTTCTCTTCAAGCTTGTCTGGGTTTCCTGTGCAGTCCAAAGCCATGCACATTAGGATTTTTTATTAATAAATACCTCATACTTCTTTTCCCTTTATAAATAGCAATGTTAAATGTGGTACATCTGTAAAATAAGTCTGTTCTTTTGATTAATTATGTTAAAACAGCTATAAATAGTCTTCCCTTTTTTTTTCTCTTTAATAAAAATGCTGTGTGTCATGTTAAGGTAAAAGCCGAATTCATTCATTCATTCATTCATTCATTCATTCATTCATTCATTTTCTGAGCCGCTTAATCCTAATTAGGGAAGCAGAGAGGCTGGCGCCCAACTCAGCTGACTCTGGGGGAGGGCAGAGTACACCCTGGACAGCTCGCCAGACCATCACAGGAAAGAAACACACTGACGACAACCCAACGGGCCTACTCTTTACGAACGCCAGAAGTGGTTCTTTTACATGCCTCTCACCACAGGACAAATTTGTCATGACGCCCACCTGGGGGGTGCCAAACCAATGACAATACCCCTCCAGCCATAACTGGCAGAAGGGTAAAAAGTAATAATAATATATATATATATTTTTTTAAAAGATTTTCTTGTCGGGTAGCACAGTGGCGTAGTGCTTAGCACGTCTGCCTCACAGCAAAGAAGGTCCAGGGTTCGAATCCCGGGCTCAGGCATTTCTGTGTGGAGTTTGCATGTTCTCCCAGTGCTTGCCTGGGCTTCCTCCGAGTACTTTAGTTTCCTCCCACAGTCCAAAAAACATGCTCAGAAGGCTAATTGGCTGTTTCAAATTGCCCCTAGGTTTGAGTGTGAGTGTGAATGGTTGTTTGTATGTTGGCCCTACGTAGCCTTGCAAGAAGTGTGTACCCCTTCCTCACCCAGAGTCGGCTGAGATGGGCACCAGCCTCCTCGCGACCCTAAATAGGATTAAGCGGATTTCTTGTCGTGGTCTGTGGGTTAGGAAGCACGAATGCACAAAGATCCCCCCAGGAATATTAAATAAACAACAGACATTAAAATAATATGTTATTCAAATCACAGCCATCCTTACAGTCCAACCTGTGTGTTAATTAAAAAAAAATAATAATAATAATAATCACCTTCTATTCAGTCAAACCTGAGAATTCTACAGCGATGTGGTATAAAGGGACGCAGGCACCTCGAAGACAAAGAATAATCCGAGCCCTCTCAGGACCATATGCACATTTTTACATGATATGAAGTGGTTCATTCTGTAGTTCTGCGCGGTTCATGCTCTTGACAGAACGAAAGAGTTCTTGCTGAGCCCTGAGCATATCACTCAAACTTAGCTCGTTAGAAAGCTCGCACCCATTGCCGCTTTGTACTCGGTAACAAATGAGCTCGTCTCTTAAAAGCTTATGCGGCATCCCCTCAGAGATGCATTCGGTTTTGGTACAATTATATTTCAATAAGTTTAAAAATACTCTATAGTCAATTAGCTGTTCAAAGGAAGTGTTGTGGATGTATTGGAGGATGTTTCCATACTCAAATCTACCCACCTACCCACAGTACGAATAATACAACTCCTTCAGGCAGGCACGCATACACAGACACACACAGGCACGCATACACACACACACACACACACACACACACAGGCACACACACCCAGGGGTACACTGCAACCTCTGATTCTATCTACAAAACAAGAAAAATGAAACACTCACTCTCTGTGGCACACTGCAGTGGATAAGGAGACTAATTAAGACTGAAATAATCATGTTTATGCAGAGACTGTGCAGTGCAACTACCACCAGCTCTCATGGATTTCTATTCACCTGAATTTTAATCCCAAGATCCCGGTATCTTGTTCATGAGTGGTGGTAGAATAGAGCAGGAGATGGACAGATGAATCGGCGCTGCACCAGCAGTAATGAGGGCACTGCACCGGTAGGTTGTGGTGAGGAGGGAGGTAAGCCTGAAGGCAAAACATTTGATTTACCGGTCTATTTCAACCCTCACCTATGGTCATGAGATTTGGGACGTGGCCGAAAAAACGAAATCATGGATACAAGCGACTGACATGAGTTTCCTTCGGAGGGTGCATGGGCTCAGCCTCAGAGATAGGGTGAGGAGGTCAGACATCTGGAGAGGAACTTGAGGTAGAACTAGGTTCGGACATCTGATTAAAATGCCTCCTGGTTGCTTCCTTTTAGAGGTTTCTCAGCACATTCAACAGGGAGGAGGCCCTGGGGTGGACCCAGGAGGAGCTAGAGATTGTCGGTGGGTTGACAGGTACCTTGTCCCTCCTAGACCTGTTGTCTCTGCGATCCGACCTGGGATAAGCAGAAGAAAATGGAATGAATGTTAATAGAACACATATATAAACACCTATAATTTTAACCAATACACAGCAGAGAGCATTACTGTGTAAATATACAGTCTCATTCTCAGTCTCAATCTCATTATCTGTTGGGGTTGTAGGTGTTAGATAAAGGTCCTCTTCTGTACACTGTGCAAATTGTGCAGAGACATTTTTAGAGACTGCCAGGGAAACAACAGTTGTTGCAGTATATGCTCTAAATGAGCGAGTAAAACGGTGATAAAATACACAGACATATAAAGCCCAGCTGTACAGACGTAGGTGTGAATATCTCAAGTCTGGCATCATGCTTTAGTGAAACAGGACAGAACAACGTCATCTATAAAACGAGCCATTTAGCAAGCAATAAGCCCTTATACCAGTGACAGATGAAAGACAGACACAATAGCACTCCTCTGTCCAGCTTTTATGCATGCAGATTTTTCTAAGGGTTGCATCAGGCATTAGAATATCTGCTTGCCCTTGAAAATTTTAACATTTCTCAAGTGCTTAATAATTAATTTTCTCATCTTCATTAATGTGTTCAGGCAAACATACTGAAGTTTCCCCCAAAAATTCACTACTGGAGTTTATCCCCAACATGCTTGAATGCTAAGAATTGTTTCCTGGATACGGATCGTTCTGCATATATAATAGACGCCCATTATTACTTTCATAGGTAAGGCACATGTATCTCTGCTCATCAGCTAATCACATGGTAGCAATACTTCCACCCAGTCACTCATTTACCAAACTGCTTAATCCTATTATTCGGGTCACGGGGAGGCTGGAGCCTATTTCAGCCGACACTAAACAAAAGGGGGGGGGTATACCCTTAACACCTCACCAGACCATCACAGGGCAACACACATACACACAACCATTCACACTCATATTCACATCTAGGAGGAATTTGGAACAGCCAATTAACCCAGTGTGTATGTCTTTGGACTGTGGGAGGAAACCAGGGTACCCGGAGGAAATCCAAACAAGCATGGGGAGAACATGCAAACTCCACACAGAAACACTCTCGCTAAGCCTGGGACTCGAACCCAGGACCTTTTTGCTGTCAGGCGGACTTGCCTTCTGCCGTCATGGTAACAATACAATGCATATAATTATGCAGATACATAAATGTCTGAGTTAAAACTCACACCAAACAACAGAATTGGGCAGAAAAATAAATACAAATATATATATATATATATATATATATATATATCATTCCCTTCTGACCTCTCTCATCAATCAACAGTGAGATTCACCTGTCACTCACTGGATGTTTTTTGCCATCATCATCATCATCATCATTTGCCGAACCATTTAATCTTACTAGGGTCGTGGGAATCCTATCTCAGCCAACCCTGGGTGAAGGTGGGATACACCCAGAACAGCTTGCCAGTCCACTGTAAGCCCCACAGACACACAAACATTCATACTAACACCCACCTATAGGTAATTTGGAACTAGCCTAACGTGCTTGTCTTTGGACTGTAGGAGAGAACCAGAGTACCCTTAGAAAACCGTCCCATGCATGGAGAGAACATGCAAAATCCCTGCAGAAATGCCTTCACCGAGCCCAGAACTCAAACCCAAGACACTCTTGCGGTAAGGTGGAGTGTTAACCACTACGCCACCGTGCCGTCCGTATGTTTTTTGTGCTTCACACTATTCTATGTAAGCACTAGAGACTGTTTTGTGTGAAATTATTAGAAAATGATCAGATCTGACCAACCATCATAGCACAGTCAAAGTCTCTGAGATCCTTTATTTATTTATTACTGCAGGATTTTAGGTAATATTTTGCTGCCACATTATTGACTTTTTACATAATTGTATAAATGGGCAGGTGTACATTTGTTCCAGTGTAAGTGGGCAGTAGGTGTTTTTTGGACTTAACAGCAAAAAATTAACAAACAAACAAACAAACACTCCCTGAATTGCCCGATCCTTTAAATAAACTGTATGTCTGATTGTCCGACTTATACTTACGAGTGCCTTTTCTACCAGAAGTAAACTAAAAATGAATCCTCATTGAATGAGATCCCTTGTTGATATTATTTAGAATGATTGTAAACAGATTTAATTTAGTCGATGATTAGCTCTGCGTCTCTGGGAGCTCTTAAAGTATGAGCTTAAACTTTGAGTATAAACTTTAAGTAAGCAGTTTGTAGAACAGGACTTATAGTGAATCCCTCTAAAATAATAATAATAATAATAATAATAATAATAATAACAACAACAACAACAATAATAATAATAATAATAATAATAATAA
>JAQMYF010000016.1:5644594-5654594 GCA_030014195.1 Neosilurus mollespiculum
CCTGGAATTCTAACCCCCCCCCCCCCCCCTCCACCCTCCACCTCGCAACTGACTGTCTATTTATCTCGTAACAGTATACACACTTTGAGAGTTCATTTTTTTATTTTTTTTTTTCCTGGAGTGTCACATGGCTTTGAATTTTAAACTCTGAAGAGAACCTGTGAGAATACCTGAGGGTGGGGATGAAGTGGAATTCTTGACTGACTCTTTTTTATGCTTTTACTTCAGAAGGGGAGCTTATGTGTAATCTGTGTTTAGATTAGACCTATCAATCCTGCCGCTGGTTGGTATTATCTGTCTTTGCCTTACTGGAGAATCCTGCAAAAAGAAAAAAAAAAAAAGCTTGTTGTGATTCATTCTCCAAAAATGAAGTCTGGATGACAAACTAAAATACTTTCATGGTTATGAAGGAAAAATGAAATACAGTAACACATCTAGAGGGTGGCACGGTGGTGTGGGGGTTTGCACACAGCAAGAAGGTGTTGGGTTCGAATCCAGGGCTCGGCAAGGGCGTTTCTGTGTATAGTTTGCATGTTTTTCAGGTACTCGCATGGGTTTCCTTGGGGTACTCTGGTTTCCTCCTACAGTCCAAAGACATGCTCGTTAGGCTAATTAGCTGTTCCAAATTGCAGGTGTGGGTGTGAATGGTTATGTGTGTGTTGGCCCTGCGATGGTCTGGCACGCTGTTTAGGGTGTACCCTGCCTTCACTCTCGACCCAAGTAGGATTAAGCTGTTTAGCAAATGAATGAATGAATGAATGATCAGTTTTAAATTGCCCTTAGGTGTGAGTGTGAATGGCTGCGTATGTGTGTGTGTGTGTGTGTGTGTGTGTGTGTGTGTGTGTGTGTTGTCCCTGTGAGGGACAGGTGAGCTGTTCAGAGTGTACCTAAGCTAAACTTTTTATAGTTTGACAGCATTTGTTCGTTCATTAGTTTGTTGATTTGTTCATTTGCTTATTTTCCTTCCGTTTCTTCTGACAGTGGTGTAGTGTTCCTTCTTCTAGCTACTGTTTCCGGCAGCTCCTTTTGTGTGATCTCCAGATGTTCCCAAGCGAACTGTAAGATGTATTCTCTTCAGTATGTTCTTGGTCTTCCCCAGGGGTCCAGCAGCTGGCCCCTGTCAGTTCAGAGAAACAGCGTCTCTACTCCAAAGGCTTTCTTGGCTTGTTGGAGGAACATACTTAATGCCGTCTGTTCTTACGACCTTATTTTTTTATTTATTTAGTTTTGGTTTCTATCCACTAGGGATGGGAATCGGCAATGTACAGCTCGCTCGAGATATCCGTGGTTGGGTGGAGTGTGTTATCGAGCCGACTCAAGTAATTTATTAATAACGTGAAATTTGCATAGGCTGAATACGTCCCTTCACTTTCTTTATCGCCACCATTGTTCCGCTGTTACTGCTTTTTTTAGGAACTTGTTGAATTTTTAAAAGCAAAAATGTTCCCAAACGTAGCTTGCTGCACTTCTCTTCTTAACAAGAAGCTGCGCAGAACATCTCGGAGACCGCACAACAGATCACCTTAATGCTTCAATAATCTCAGGGGTACGAGCGCTCCTAAGTCGACCAGGTGAGTCTCTTTTTAAAGCTGAGCCTGTTGCTCTGAAATTCTCAGCTCACTGCGGGATGGTTTTCTGATCCGGAACGTTTTGGTTCCATGGAATACTGGAGAGTCTTTGAAACGCCCTCTCTGTGGTGATCATAGCGCGGTAGTTTTTCGAAGAATGCTTCGACAACGTACACCGGTTGTGCTCCCGACCTCGCCACGTTGGCGACTGAGGTCGCTTGGGGTTGGGCTACCAAAAGATTTTAGCACCACCTCTCCCGCCTCACTAAGTGTCATGTGTGCCAATAACGATGTATAAAAACCGTATTGAGTAAAGTTTCATATGTGCAAATTATAATTAGGTTTTCTGTACCCATTCTTTTTTTATTTACCGTAGAAATGTGGGAGGTTCTTTTGGGTCATCATTGTATAAGACTGCTTTTTGATTACATATTACTGCTGCTGATCCAAGTAAAACAATCGACCTAATAATCGGTTTATTAGTGTGACAGCAAAAGCTAATAACATTTATTATAGCTTCTAACAACAGTTCCAGAATAAGGAGAAGATTTATGTAAGGGCTCTATCACTCCTCACACCTTCTTTGGCAAGTGATAATGAACTCTTATGCTAAATGTTTTGCAATGGCGCACTCTAGGCTGACTAAAATGATACTCCAGAGGGTCAGGCTCTTCTTCCATCTACTAGCTTTTAACCTTAAAAGGAAGCACCTCTAGTCTAAGTTGCTAGGACCAGCTCGTGAGAAGTCTCCGAGCTCTTCTGTGTATCCCATATTTTAGGAGTTTAACTCAAAGCCTGTTCCTGTGGCGCAGCAGCGTCTTATGCGCTTAGCGGCTGCATTTGCAGGTGGGGAGCTTAAGATGCTTCTCACTCGTTCGATCTCACTGCTTTTTTTGGGGGTTTTTTTTCGTCTGAATTCACATTCGCTGATGTCCAGAAGATTTTGCAGTGTGTTTTGGAAAGATAAGAAGTGGTGTGTTTTTTTTCCTCAGTGCTGCATTAATCATCCCTGCATTCTGGTCAAAAGACAAAAGCAGCCATATGCATGTGATTAGGGCCACAGACTGGTCTCATGACTACAATTTGGGAACAAGGTAATGAAACTGACCGTGTGAATAAAATCTCTTAAACTAGTAAAGATATAAATGGGGCGGCACGGTAGTGTAGTGTTCAGCACGTCCGCCTCGCACCAAGGTACTGGGCGAGGGTCCTGGGCGAGGACGTTTCTGTGTGGAGTTTGTGTCTTCTCGCCGTGCTTCTCTGGGTTTCCGCCGGGTACGTTGGTGTCCCCCGACAGTCCGAAGACATGCGCATTAGGTTAAGTGGCTGTTCCAAATTGTCCCTAGGTGCGAGTGAGTGTGAATGGTTGTGTGTGTTGCCTAATGATGGTCTGGGGAGCTGTTGAGGGAGGGAGCACCTGCCTTCGCACAGACATAGATGGCTGTCCTGTATCCGTGTATCCGTGCCTAAGTCGATGCACGTGCAGAATAAAAACGCAAAATCTTACACAGGTAAACAAACTTCCGCCGAGCAAAACAACATCAAAAATGTACAGGAACACGGAACATGAACTCGTTAAACGGATAATTAATCTAACAAGACAGGTGAAACAAATAAATACGGAAATCAGCTCAGGAGAGATTTATTGCTCTCTCTTGTAATCTATTGATTCAGCCCTTAAAGGAGCCACGCTGTTTTTATACACCATCCATGGACACCTATCAGTAAAGGTATCAATCGTGAGCTCCGCCTTTAGGCAGTGCATAAATTTATGTGTTAGCTTACTTATGCTTCAACACCATTGTTCGTCATTACTGAGTAAGTTAGCATTGGGTCTAGATGTCGTCATGGAACTTCTTGACGGATGCAATCAAAACATTGCTTTCACACTCCTCTCTTTCATCCTTTCCTCTCTTCTTCACCAATTCAGCTCATGGGACTCAAGACTCTATTTGACACCTTCTCCTCTGTCAGGTTATTATTTTTTATTTTTCACTCTCTGGATTGACCGTAAACCTCAGATGCCCTTTTGATATTCATCTTCTTCAGACTGACCTAAGCGACCCAGGTTTTTTTTTTTCTTCTTTTTTTTTTCTTCACGCCATCAAATTGCCGCTTCAGGGAGAACAGCTGTCATTCGGTGCAGTGGCAGTATTGTTCGTTTCCCTGCATGTTTCGCCCAACAGCTGAAACATGCACTGTGACCCCCGGAGGCTGTTTGGCTGATGTGCCATCTGGGTAACACTGTCCCACAGAGACCTGCTGATTGTCGTGTCTGTTGTCGTGTCTGTCAGCTGTGAGTAATGGCCATGATTTTGACTGCTGCTGTAAATGAAAGTTAGGACTCTTACTGTACATGACGGACAGCACTGTTCCTTCCACTTTTTTGGGGGGGTTAAATAGATGTGCCTGAATCAGACTGCTTCTACTTAAATTTACTTCCTCGCTCATTCTGTGGTGTACTGCTTAGCACATCTGTGTCAAAGCAAGGAGGTCATGGGTTCGGGTTTTGGGCTCGGTGAGGACCTTTCGGTGTGGAGTTTGCATGTTCTCCTTGTACTTGAATGGGCTTCCTCCGGGTACTCTGATTTCCTTCTGTAGTTCACAGCTATGCACATTAGGCCATTTGGCTGGTCAAAATTGCCCATCGGTGTGAGTATGAGTGTGAACTCTGCGATGGTCTGGCATGCTGTTCAGGGTGTATACCGCCTTCGCCCAATGTTGGCTGAGAAAGGCTCCAGCCTTCCCACGACCCTAAGCAGTTTGACAAATGATCGAGTTAGTGAGTGATTTGTAATTCGAAGGCTGTTTAACCTTTATCGACAAGTATTCAGGATATATTTACATATTGACTTTTTTGGTAACTAAATCTATGTAAAAATCATGACACAGCTCCTTTAATTTTATAGAATGTGATGTTGATCTTGTACTAAATGTCGGTCAGGTGGTCCTGCTTTGCGTTCCTGGCAACTGAAGTGCGTTTTCAAGTCATATTTTAAGTACGTGCTTTGGTTGCAACCCAATCCCGGGTGCCTCTCCGTTTAGGTGGTAAGGGGTATTGTTTTTCTTTCTCGCTCCCGTTCTGTTTCTCTTTCCTACTCTTTCTGCTGCCAGCGTCTGCACTGCCTCGCCTCACATGATTAAAACAACAAAGCAAAGCCGGATTTATCTTCTCTTACGGTTCAGAAGATTCTTCGGCTTGGTTTCTCTCTTTTCAAATGAAATTTCAAATGCTTGTGGAACAGCAGGTATTGCAGCCTGTAGGCAGCGAGCTTATATTTCTTCACACTGCACTTCTCACCTTGCTGCCTTAAAGGGGGTCTTTAGTATAAAAATACAAGGGTTAAAATGTTTATGGGTGCTTAAACTCTGTATGCAGTCTTTTGTTGTTGTTGCTGTTGTTGTTGTTGTTGTTTTTACCCAATTTTTGGAAAGGGCACAAGGTCTAGAATGAGATTTCAGGCACTGGGGCAGATCACACTGTGTGCTTTGAAGCAGTTCTGAAATTCCTGTGACACTTGTCAAAACACTTCTTTTCCATTTAGATCGTCAGTGCTGACAAGTAAAATGCATGTGATTAGACATGTATTTAAAAAAAAAACATCTGAGAACACGGGAAAGAAGAGGCATGTCTAAGGATCGACATTCCATTCCTTCGTGCATTCAGAAAATGGATGAATGAATAATTACGCAAGGGAAATTTGAACGTAAACAGTGAACACACACTCGGCGTCGTGGGCTGGCACACACTGGGGGCATCCGGAGAGCTGTTGGGGGTTAGGTGCCTTGCTCAAGGGCCCTTTAGCCATAATTGTGGTGAAAGAGGGGGTGCAGCTCACTCCCCCCCCCTCCACCACCCATTTTTCCTGCTGGTTTGGGAATTGAACCAGCAACTTTCGGTCCCAAAGCCACTTCTCTAACCATTAGGCCACGGCTGCCCCCCAATTATAAACTAACAGTTAATGTAAAAGTTAATTGTCAAGATCTTTAAGCAAAGAATGCTTGTAGATGGACCTCATACTGCATTATTAACTGGACGGAGTGACTTACTGTTGGACTTGGAGTGTCGAGACTTGTAGTGAGCATTGATGATGCACGGGGCAAAAATCCACATGTATACACACTCCCACACTTTTCATTATCATTTTACACATGCAGTATCAGATTTCTGAGTCATCTCAGCTCCGAGCACTGTAGAGTTTCACTCAGGTGAATGGTGTTAGAAGTAACAGAGTTAAAACATATGGCACTTATAAAGGTTGCTTATTTTCCCTCCAGCAGCTCTTAACTACAAACAGATGCATGATGGCACTTCAGCTCTCAGTGTGGCATAATGGAGAAAAATAAAGCAGGAGGAAATCGCAGAGTGCGTGACTCAACTCGATATTTGTAAAATGATATTATCTGAAGGTCGTATTTTCATTCCGGAAATTTCACCCTGATGAAGGGCATCTTCTTGCTGGAGGTGCAGATGAACACGGCTGCCTGTCAAGCAGTCGGAGCTGCAAAGGGAATCAAAGAGGATCTACGGTTATGAAGAAATTCAGGTTCTGCGTAGGAGACCAATCTGAGCCCCTGCTTTTGTGTTCCTTTGAAGAAGGCACATCTTAAATCAAAGCATGGTAGAAAGGGAGATCATTATAAGGGCTGTGTGGCCTTAAGACTAAAATTCTTCTGCTTCTGGGTTTTTGCTGGAGTTATAAGGGGGAAAGAAGTTAATAGTTATATTTTGTTTTAATTATTGTTATTTTAATTTGATATACTGTAAAAAGCTCGCAAGGGAAATTAGGCTGTGCGTTTAACCCATCCAAAGTAAGCACACACGCACACACACACACACACACACACACACACACACACACACACACACACAGAGAGAAGAGGGAAGATACACTGAGAGCAAGGAGAGCAAGTTTAGGGTTAGGTGCCTTGCTCAAGGGCACTCCAGCCATGAAGGTGGAGGAAGGGGAAACGCTAGGTTTTTCCCTGTCTAAGGCAAAAACAAAACAAAAAAGTATCAGGCGACTGGACAATTCAGAGGTTATTACTGCCACCAGCCTAGGGGAAGCTGCTTGTTCTTTTCGCTTGGCTGTGTGATGTAGGCCTCGTTTACCATGTATCTCAGATAATGCTCGCTTGTTGGGACAGAAACTCGACCACGAAAATTGTGAGTTTCAATCGAGATGGGAAACACTCCCTTACTCATTTGCCGAACCGATTAATCGTATTTGTGTTGCAGGGAAGCTAGAGCCTATCTTAGCCGACACCGGGCGAAGGTGGGGTACACCCTAAACGGCTCACCAGACAATCACAGGGTCAGAACACACACGACCATTCACAATTACACTCACACCTAGGGGCATTTTATAACAGTCAGTTGGGCGAATGTGCATGTCATTGGACTGTGGATGGAAACCGGAGTTCCCAGAGGAAACCCACGCAAGCACAGTACGAACATGCAAACTCCACACAGAAACATCCTCACCGAGCCCGGAACTTGAACCCAGGAGCTTCTTGCTTTGAGAGATAAATTGGAAAAGAGATAGGAACTTTTTACGGATTCTCTTTCTTACTTTAGTTGTAATGCATTTGGTAAAGTAAGGTAAATCTGGTGTGCTTTTTACACCCCATGGCTCATCAGAGCTGGAACTTATCCCGAATTCTGTAAACTCAGAGTTCAGCTCCTCCTTGATGGGGTGCTAGTCCATTATAGCTTACCTTCCCAGTATTTTTTACTGGTACTGATTTATACTTCTGGGTGGACAGAGGCACATTTGTGGTTAAGACGTTGCTCACCGGTCTTAGCAAGGTGGGGGTCTAGCCCCACTTGTAATGCACATTTAATATTTTTATATTGCAGCATTGCTTCCCGAGCTCAGGAAAACAAAGAACATGAATACTCACTTCCAGAAAGTCCTCTGGTTGTAAGGAAAAAATTTGTTGGCCCCCACTTCCAATGAAGTTTCCCATCCCTGATGTAAAGAGACATTTCTATTTTCTACCTGTTGTTTTTTAGTAGTGTTCCTGAGCCATACACACAAAAACTGTTAAATCCTCCATTTCTGGAATTGCTTCAGTGGTCTGCTTAGTTACTGGAACTGCAACAGAGGCTTCCAGATAACAGCAATGCTATAAAAAGGTACCCATTGAAATAAAGCACTACAAACTAGTTTACTTGCTGAAGCTGGAATCCAGCCATGCCTCACAACTCTTACCCTTACCTGTTAGCGCAGGCACAGCTGGCAGTTCGAAACTACAATGAGAATAATGAGACACTTGGTGAAATTCTTCCTCACATGCTGCATGTAAGATGATGTCAGCAGGAAATTCATTCTCTTACATTTATGTTGATTCTTAGCCTTCTTCAAACACAGAGGTGTTAAACCAGCTGATCCACTACACTGAACCCACTTCCTCTCTGTCATGGCTGAGATAAAACAACACAGAGGTATGTCACGAGAAAGCATGAACAAATTTGACTGCAGGATTCTTGGAAGCAGAGCTGCGTGTTAATGTATTCCACACGTTTCTGAAGTTATTAAAATGAAAGTATTCAAGGATCTGTGATTTGAACACCTTCAGACAGGCAGAGCAGGTGACATGAATTATGCAGTGACTCTCCGCCAATCTGCCGCATGTGAAACGGTAGTGCTTCTGGTTAAACAATTCTGGAAATGATGTCCTGCACTTTAATTTGATCCACAGAGACCCGATGTTTGGCTTGCGAGGCACTTTTGACAGTGTTCACAGCTGATCATGGACTGATTCACTCCTAAATTTGTTGTTTTCAAAAAAATAAATAAATAAATAGATAAAAAAACGACATTCATGTAATCAATCAGTGTAGTCTTAAATCACAGTCTGAAGCTCGTCTGCCGTTTACACCGTCCAGCTGAATCCATGTTCACCTGCTGCTTTGATTATGCTCTTGCCTCCGGCAAATGCCACACAGAAGAATGTCGAACAGGTTTCACAGAGTCGTCTGTGGTTCCAGAAATAGATTGCTGCCATCGCCTCTCATCACCTCTGCGACATTTTTACCAAGCCCTTAATTGTCCTTCCTCTAACTTAATTCGAAATACTGTATTTCTCTGATCTGTCTCATGTTGCTGACTCATTTTTGCTCACACGCTGCCGACTTGGACTGACCTGAATGTTCACATTCCATCATCCAGCAAAGCACAGCATTTAGTCATCACTTAACTCCACAGTTCCTTCCATCCTGTTTAGTTTTGTAGTATGTATCTGTTTTCAGCCCTCGATCATTACTCAGAGTAACTTGGACATGGCGGTATGGTTGTTTCACGTTTTTATCTGTTGTCATTGAGTATCTCCATCTTTATTAGTCAATCATTCATTTATTCAGTCATATGCCAAATTGGAGGCTGAAGCCCATCTCAGCCGGCATTGGGTAAAGGCGGGGTACACCCTGAACAGTTCACCAGTCCATCGCAGGGTCAAAATGCACATAGCAATTCACAGTCACATTCATTCCTAGGGGCAATTTGAAACAGCCAATTAGCCTAATGTGCAAGTCTTTCGACTGTAGGAGGAAACCAGATTATCTGGAGTAAATCCACACAAGCATGAAGAAAACATGCAAACTTCACATAGAAATGCCCTTGTTGAAATGATTCTGGTACTTGAACCCAGGACCTTTTTGCTGTGAACCAGAAATGTTAACCCAGCAGTCCCAGTCTTTCCACCCGGCAGTGTAAATGTGTACCAGCAAAAATACTGGGAAGGAAAACTGCGATGGACTCGTGTCCCATTCAGGAAGAGATGAACTTCTGTTCACTTCACGCTATAGAGACTGGGAGAAGTTCCAGCCCGGTGACCTAGCAGGCTCGGGTGTAAAAGCCAGATGTGCATACCTCTATGTGAACAAAACACTATCATACAGCTTCCAACATTTCTCTCAACCACATATCATATGTAATCTGTAGGAAGGTCATTAGACAAATCATTTACACCAAGCCAATTTGCCTGCACACAAATATGTCCACGTATGCCGGGATGTGTGCGCGTTTTTCTCCCAGAATCCCCCCGCCATTACTCAAACCTTCAGCTGGCCACATGATAAATTGATAGGAACATTTCTGTCTCGCACAACAGTATTGAATAAATTTGGGCGCATCTGAAATGGCAGAGCAATATGAGAAGGAGTGGAGAGTAAAATAAACTTGCTGGGTATTTCATATTGAATAATGGATGTGTCAAAAGCCATTAAGAAATCATGTGGATTTTGGCTCCCCAGTTACCCGAGGCGGTGACGAACATATCAATAATAAACTATGTGTCTGATTCATTGAATCCTTGTCATTTTCACTGTATGGCCGCTTTTACGGCGGCATAATTCAGAGTTTATTCAAATCCTAATGCTAACTAGAAAATGCTAATTCAATCATATCTTTGCAATTACATTTTCCATG
>JAQMYF010000016.1:5664639-5697651 GCA_030014195.1 Neosilurus mollespiculum
GCAGCCTACTCTTGACGAAAGTCAGCAATGGTTCTTTTACATGCCTCTCACCATAGACAGTGAGAGACATGGCCGGCACTTGATAACCCAGTTAGCTGCACTGGGGGGACAGCAGTGAGAACCCGTTGATAGTGGGGCTTGAAACCCCACCCTTGGGATCAGTAACCCAGCACCTTACCACCAGGCCACCACTGCCCCAAAGTAAATTGTCACTTTACATAATTAAAAAATTTCAAGCATCCCTATTATCTGACACTATGGCGTCGTGTAACACGGCTATTCAACACTGTAATAACATGTATGGGTCCAAAAGGTGAAAAAAGCAGGTTTTCTGACTCAAAGTATTCAAGACAGAAGCATTTCCACTTCGTAGTTACCCTGTAACATAACAAGCTGCATTTTTTTTGTGATCACGGGAACTGTTTTGCCGATGTTCCAAAATATTACCTGTACCTATAAACTCCTTAAAAGTACGACATTCTTTAATCCCACCACTCCATTTGTAGGTAACGTGATCACATGAGAAACAACCGCATCTTGGAAAGTTTCTGCAATTATTTTCACCTTTAGTGAATTTAATTTCGGAGGCTACATGCACATTCAGTCATTATGACTTCCTGGAAATGATCTGTACTTTGCTTACATTTCTGTGACCTGCTGCCTCTTCTCAGCCACAATATCCCACAATTCCACCAAGTTTATCAAAGACTGTGTGGGCGGATCAGTCATTTGAGACTAGAGCAATTTGAGCAGACCTCTATACTGTGATAAGGCATCAGACAGCTTGGACCAGAGCCTAGACCCCCTCCACTGGGTTTTATCTGACACCCTGATGGAAAGAGTTACCTTGCTTCCACACTTCCCCCACATCTCCCTAATAGGAATCCCAATGTCCTTTGTGGCCATCATCACTCACACCTGCCCCATTCTCTCTTCCATATCTCCCTCATGACTGCTCATCTCTCTATACCGGCATGCTGCCAGGCTGCTATCAACATAGCCTCGTCCCACACATCTCCCTACTCCTGCCAGTCAATCCAGGGATGCAGCCCTCCCAGTGTTTGCCTAAATCTCCTCTTGGGATCAGTGAAGCTTTCACAGCCCTCAAAAGGCCTTCTGTGAACCTGTATCTGGTACTCATATCCTTTGTTATTGCCACTCACCCTCAGGGCTTAACCTTGTGCCTTTTGAGGATACGCGAGGTGCCACAGACATGCCTCCAGTCTTCATTGGGCATTGATCAAATAAAGATTGTCAACAGGCTTGAACCCAGTTCAAGTCCGCTGAGTTGCGGAGTTCACTAGCAGTGTGCTGCAGAGCTCATTGCTGATTTGTCTCAGCAGCATAGGCCACATAGTGTGTTCTCATCTATCTACCCAGCTCGGAACGTTAAATCAATGGTTGTGATGGTGCCGAAGTGACTTGCATGTTTAACAATGAGGGTCTGTTGCGATGACCTTTACCGTTGGCCAGCTATTCAAAGGTGTTGAATAGTTAACCATGGAAGCCTAGTCTCGCCTCTTGCCAGCACATGAAATATTGGCGAGAACCTATGGTTGTTGCTATAAGCAATAATCTAGCACGAGATGAGTGAAGAGTACGGAAATATTCCATCCTGTTCTCTCTAGCAGTAGGAGGTGTTGGATTCACAGGGTGACCTTTTATGTTCAATCAGTTGAAGGAAACTAATGAGTATCCGTGCCCGTTGCTTTTCCTTCCGGGTTTGTTATCTAGTTCGGGTCGAATGAGATGAGCTTCCTAAAGAGAAGTGGGGCTTTGCTTCAGGTTGAAAGAACCGAACAGTGTGCAGATCTGCTTTTAATGATCAGAGTAAGGACACCTGGGCTCGAGCTCGAAGGTTCGGCTTGCCTACATTGTTTGAACGCAGCCTGCTTTCACTCTTGCGCAAACACTCACATACTCAAAATGTACGTTAGTCTGTTGACAGTGAACATCACATGGATGAACATTACATCATGGAGGAAATGTTTTCTTAACCTGCATACCATTGCATAGCTTCGCTCTCCATGCAAGACCCATTAATCTTTCAGAAAAACGGAGACAGAGACAAAAAAAAAAATCTCCCTTCCCCAGAATCCCTCCCTGGGGGCCTCGTCGAGCTGGCTGTGCCCAGCGGAACAAACCTTCACAGAGCTCAGAGTGAAGGTAAGTGGCCTTCTCCTGCTGCTGAGTGACAAAGGAAAGACAGATAGTGCTTTGCAGATAATTAGGAGTGACCATATAGTCAGATTTTTTTTTTCCATGTTCACATAGCTACAGAATCTCTGAGGCTGAATAATGAAAGTGGGCAAGATCACAGCTTCGGTGGGTATTGCTCTGGGAATACGACTGAAAAAAAGTTCATAGAGCAGCCATATGATGTCAGTCATGAAGATGAAAATGGCTTTTATTATTACACTAATATGATTTTGTATTGGAATTCACAATGTGAATAAAATATTAATAATGGTAGATATTATTTTGAATCTAATTTTAAAAAAATGCTATATTTCTGACAATCCAGCAAATGCAGATATAACTAGAAAACCACTCAGAGAGCGCAGACCTCCACCAGAGTCGTTCAGTGCCCATATACGGTATTGTAAGAAATGCTGCATTTTTATAAATGCAATATTTGATTATTATTTGAGCCCTGCAATGCAATCGCGCAGCCTTGTATATGATTGCATTGTGTACAGGGCCTGCCCTGAATAAGAGGCCTTGTGCTCGGATGAGGACGTATTAATAATATTAATAACTGGATTATTTTTGTGATAATTGGCCTAAAAGTTGTACAGAAAGGTAAAGGAATGAGATTTCACCATCAAACGCCATCCGCACTAAGAAATCTTTAAAAATTCCCTGCATCCAGACAATAATCTGGATCACTGCCAAAATTTAATCACTTGTTCCTTGGATAATTTCTGACTCATCCTGAAAATTTCAGTAAATTGAGTAATGTTGCTAACAGACAGACAAACAAACTAACCAACGCCGGTGAAAACATAACCTCATTGGCGGAGGTAATAAAACAGTTATTACACTTAATCATGTCATACACAGCTAACTGTCAACTTAGCGCCACACCCCTAGACAGCTCTCAAGCCTCCATCCATCCATCCATTTGCCAAACCGCTTATTCCAACGATGATCCTATCTCAGCTGACTCTGGGCGAAGGCAGGGTACACCCCGGAGAGTTGGCCTGTCCAGTCCAGGGCCTGCACACACACACACACACACACACACAAAACCATTCACACTCACACCTTTTGGCAGTCTAGAACAGCCAATAAGCCTAATGTGCCTGTCTTTGAAGGAAACCCGAGTACCCAGAGGAAACCCACGCAAGCACCAGGGAAAACATGCAAACTCCACACAGAAACGTTCTCACCGAGCCCAGGACTCAAACCCAGGACCTTCTTGCTTTGAGGCAGACGTGCTAACCACTACACCACCATGCTGCCTGCCATGTCAGAGTTGATTTTGTGAAATAACTGCTGAATATCCTTATATAAATAGCAATGCTGAAGAATTAGGCCATTAACAGACTCTCTTAAAGGGAAACCAGGGACATGAAAGTCCAGGAACGCTACTGTTACTTTTGAGTAATGTCATACAACAGAATTATATTCAGATCCAAACCAATACCAACCTATTACTAAAACCCAATCAAGCAATAACTTTGGTAAACACCTTTAGGGTTGTCTTGGCAACCGACGTACTCTGTTGCCCCAGGGAGCAAAGTCGAAATGCATAAGATCACATGAGAAGTATATTTACATTAACAGTGCTCATGACTGCAGTAATCTTAAACGGAATTAGAGGCCTCGTCTCTCTCGACCGTAATTAAAGAGGACAGGAGGCTCCTCAGATTTATGTGTTTCCTGAGTCCTTTGCTACAACAGAAATCAAAGGCCAGACACTGCGGTGCCTAAATATTTAAGACAGCTTGCTTTATCATGGTGCCAGCTTTCTCAGCTCTTGACTTTTGGAAAATTTCATGCTTTAAATGTGCATGTTTGTTTCACGTGCGTCTTTGTATCAGGAGAATAACACGGCACAGCGTGAGGAAATCAGGTGCATGTTAGAAGACTCGGCTTTAATCTTGTGCATGCGGTTAAAATGTATGTGTGTGACAACATGGCGTGAAATAGAAGGTTTTATGGATATCAGTCAGGCTAGCGACAGGCATACATGGAAACTGGTATAATGCACTTTGTACTTTGTTCCTATGCTCTGATAGAGAGAAAAAACATTAGTGCTGTGATTACGGGAACAGTCAGTTGAACCGCTCCAGATGTTGCCGTAATATAGATGGATTACAAATTACCAAGTCGTACATGGCAAAGCAAATCAATACCCATGGCAACAAAGTCTTGGCTGTGCTGGCAGAGAGTATCATGTGTTATGAATTATCTGTTACACTGTTCTTCTGGGGGACACGCAGTGGTGTAGGTGTTAGCACGTCCGCAAGAAGGTCCTCGGTTCATGTCCTGTCCTGGGCTTTGTGTGGAGATTGCATGTTCTCTCTGTGCTCGCGTGGGTTTCCTCAAGGTAATCCGGTTTCCTTCAACACTCCAAAGACATGCACATGAGGCTAATTGGCTGTTCTACGTTGCCCCTAGGTGTGAGAGCGAGTGTGAATGGTTGTGTGTGTTTAGACCATGTGATGATCTGGTGAGCTGTCTAGGGTGTACCCCGCCTTAGCCCAGCGCTGACTGTGATATAAGTTTATTAGAATTCCCTAGAATTTTGTCCCATGGAAGCCATAATGTCAGCGCAGATCAAACACAGTCAGGGAGTAGTTTTAAGGAATGTACAGGAGTAGGTGTTTAAAATAGAATGCTTGGTGGGTCGCCAAATGGCTTGTCAACTAATCAGTCTCGAAGAAGCTGTGTCTAGCTCGAGATAATTAAGCTGAACAAAGTCTCGTCCACCTGACAGCACTCTGATGCGTTTCTGATGTGTGTCTGGATGCAACCCAGATCCCTTTCATTATGAACTCAGATAGGCCTGTTCGTGAATAGATTAAATATATTATTATTTTCGCGCACCATTCTGCGCTGGCTTGAAACATTGCTCAAGGCACTTCAGGAATTGCCATTAAAAAGTCTAATTAAAGGATATAATTTTGCCGTGATGAATAGATTTGTTAATTCATAGGATAAAATAATAGCCTTAGTAGGATGCATTTTGTGTTATCTGGCCATGAATGACCTGAGTTTCATTTCAGTGTGGGGGAAGAATGTGTTGTTTATGATGTAATAACAAAAAAGTCAAAAGGACAAAAAGAGATGTGAATATGCTACTAGTTGCTACAAGTTGTGTGTTTGTACAGTACTTATCCATCGGTTCAATTGGTTGCTGATACTGAGGTCATCGCCATTGTTTTCTTACCTCATACAACATCCAGAGAGAGAAACACAGCCCTGTGCCATCCTTTCACAATATTTTCATTTTCATGTGCATATACATGTATGCTAATATAAAGGGTTATATACCGGGGCCAGTGGCTTAGTGGTTATGGTGCTGGGCTCATGATCAGGAGGTTGTGGGTTCGAATCCCTCGTTAGACCCACACCGTGCTAAAACCCCTGGGCAAGGTCTTAACCAAAAGTGTGCCTCTGTCCACTCAGCAGTATAAATGGGTACCAGTAAGAATACTGGGAAGGAAACCCGCGATGGACTAGTACCCCGTCCAGGAGAAGTTGAACTCCTAGTCGCTTCACGCTACGGAAACCGGGGATAAGCACCGGCCTGATGAGCCAGTAGGCTCGGGTGTAAAAGCCCAACAGACTTACCATGTAAGCTTAACCATAAAACACTATGCACCTCAGTGTTGGAGTTCATGGGAGTGTTTCTGAATCCCGCTGCACTGCACACGTTTGCTAAGGTATGATCTGGCTGTCAGGAGTAACTATTTTTACTAGATGGTTAAATTGACTTGAAAGAAAGAACAAGAATCAAGAATACAAGACGAAAGGAAAAAAATGTCATTGGTACATGAGAACACTGGGATATGATTGGCTCCCTGGGGACTATAAACATTACCTCGAGTGGATAATACCCAAATCAAAATGATGTACACTTATGGTTTGGTCACACTTTAAAAATAAAAAATAAAATAAAATAAAAGACCATATATTTTAGTTTATAAAGTTTTTTGTGCCTACAGTCAAATCTGACTCTTCTGGACTCTATTCTCATAGAGTTCTCTCGGGTCCATGCAGGTGTAGGTTGCCAGGTCTTTTAACCCTCTTTTAAGCCAAGCCGCTTAACCCTACTATGGTTGTGGGGAGGCTGGTGCCTATCTCAGCCGACTCTGGGAGAGGGTGGGTACATCCTGAAGAGCATGCCAGACTATTGCAGTGCCAACACACACCCTCCATTCACACTCACACCTAGGGGCAATTTCGAACAGCTCGTTAGCTTAATGTCCATGTCTTTGGTCTGTGGGAGAAAACCGGAGTACCCAGGGGAAACCCACGCTAGCATGGGGAGAACATGCAAACCCCACATAAAAACACCCTTGCCCAGTCCGGAACTCAAACCCAGGACCTTCTTGGTTTGATGCGGACGTTCTAACCACTTCAGCACCGTATTATCACATGTAATCATGTAATCGTGTCTTGTTTTGTTTGCCTGGTTGTTCGATGATTTAACAGGTTTCTTGTTAAACTTTCCTAGAAAAAATCATATTGTAGAAGGTTACTTGTTGGTTCTTTTGGTTTTTGACCCATTGACCCCTCTCGAGCTGTTATCATATTATATTTCAGATTTTTACCACTAAATGAGTGCTGTCTTGAACTGTTCATCTTAGATCTTCCTAAGTTTACTGGGCAACTGCAGAAGTTAAAGTACTGTTCTTTGTCAGTTAGAAAACAGTGTGTGTGTGTGTGTGTGTATATATATATATATATATATATATATATATACACATACATATAGAGCTGGCAGGCTGGACTGGTTGAAGGGTCAGATGTGTTCCTCACGTGTTCCATATTCGAGATGCTCAGGGGGCATTGTGGGCACAATACAAGCAGCAAGAAACTCTTTAATCAGGTTTTAAGAAACAGAGCTGTCAAGGCAAAGCAGTGATGACTGAGGATTCTACCGAGATGAGACACCTTAAGTGACCCTGCCAGGGTGAGCAGAACAAGACCATCAGCTATGCTGGGAGGGTCCTATACCAAATCTCATGATATTTAACCTTCAGGAGAGGCAGAGGAAATGCATGATTTCTATTTTCCAATCTTTCCATTACTCTTTGTGTACCTCTATAGTACATTCACTTCCCAGGTATATCAAATAAAGATGAAACACAGTGTTATCTGTCACCTACTCACTCACTCATTTGCCGAACCACTCAATCCTGCTATTAGAGGATATGGAGCCTATATCAGCCGACACTGGGCGAAGGCAAGGTACAACCTGGACAGCTCACCAGACCATCACAGGGCGACATATATACAACCATTTACATTCACACTCACACCCAGGGGCAATTTGGAACCGCCCATTATCCTAATTTGCATTTCTTTGGACTGTGGGAGGAAACCAGAGTACCTGGATGAAACCCATGCAAAGCACAGAGAGAACATGCTCCACACAGAGCCCAGGACTCGAACCCAGGACTTGCTAACCACTATATCATGGTCCTTCCCTAGTGCTATCTCTTGGAAAAATCGTTTTTTCTTATTCCTCTCGAAAATGTATCCCTTCTTCCGTTTCTTAACACTTGATTTTGAACTTTTGCACCTTCTACGACCCTGTGTTGCAGTGCCAAGTTATCACGCATACACAAGATCGTTCCTCGGGTCACCTGCTCTTGTTAATGTCATTGTAAACAGACACAGAACCAAAACGAGATATAAAACAGATAAATAAGAGATACAAGGTTTGTGAGCTGGGGAGTTCTCACCAAGAAATCGGCCAAAAGGAACTGATAATGGAAGATAAAACACATTGCGAATATTCACTAGTGAGTGGACACCGTTAAAAGCTGCTTGTCCAATTTGAAAGGGGGCTGGGGTTGGTGGTGTTGGTGGTGGTGGTGGGGGGGGGTGGATATACAGTGTGTATTCACATGTTTATTTATAATCTAAGCTTAAAATATGGGTTAAATTATTTGGTGTCATGACACACATATTCTTTTCTAAAAAACACAGCCTGCTGGTTATCGTTAACCCTCCAGGGCTAGGGCCGAAGCGTCAAAGCTGATATCTAAAGTATGCCGGCAGAAGAAGATAAGAGGCGAGACATATGGCAAGGAATGTTTCAAGCTTTAGAGTGATGACTAAACTGCATGCTGTTGTTGTTTTCCCCCGAAATGCTTTCCCCGTAGCTGTTGCTCCGACGCGGAATGTGGATGCAGACTTAGTCCCTGCCACAGGAATGAAGGAATTAGAATCTGAGGCGAAATAGAGGAGAAATTCTTTTCATCTCTCATTTTCAATCCTGCAAATCCTGCAGCTCTCTTTGCGACTGTAGAGCTTGTGGTCAAGGCCAGAATAAGCTGGCTTTAGTCTCTCATCTGGCTTTTGGCGCACCTTTGTGTTTTGTTTGTGGGTGTGTGTGTGTGTTTGTGTGTGTGTGTGTGTGTGAGCGTGCAAGCAATTCTTCTATTGGTTTTATTCGTATTAAAGATCTCTAGCCGATGTGAAATTTATATCATATTATTTGTAGAAGCATAGTGGTTAGCATGTCCACCGAACAGCAACAAGGTCCTGGGTTCGAGCGTGTTGCATGTTCTACCTGTGCTTGTGTGGGTTTCTTCCTGGTGCTCCAGTTTCCTCCGACAATCCAAAGACATGTAAATTGTGCTAGTTGGCTGTTCCAAATTGCCCCTAAGTGTGTGTGTGTGTGTGTGTGTGTGTGTGTGTGTGTGTGTGTGTGTGATTGGTTGTGTGTATGTTGCCCTGCAATAGTCTGGTGAGCTGTTCAGGGTGTACCCTACCTTCATCCAGTGTCAGTTGAGATTTTGCTCTGGCCTCCATGGGACCTTATAGTAGGAATACGGCCCTGGGTTACTGACCAGAAGGTTGATGGTTCAAGCCTGAGTTCCACTGTAGGGCCCTTAAACCTCAGTGGCTCAGTTCCGCCTCAGTGACGCAGCAACCCTATTGGGTTTCCTGTGGCATTGACATGGGACAACCATCCAAATCATGATCTGCTCTGCTAGAAATGTGGGAGAGTGTTTGTGTGTGTGTGTGTGTGTGTGAGAGAGAGAGAGACAAAGAGAGAGAGAGAGAGAGAGAGAGAGAGAGAGAGAGAGACTGAGAGAAGGACAAAATGAGCAGGATATACATACAAGGAGCAGGATATACATACACTCGCAAAGCGCTCGCAATGTGCATGTGGCTACATACAAGGTCTCTGCAGCTGAGCTGCAAAGTGAGCGGGACACACCTCTGGCACAGTAGTAATGAACACAGTGAAGTTCACCTACCACAACTGTGTTCAAAAGTGCACAGTAAACAATGGTTTAACTCAGTTCAGTACAGAAAGGGGTTTTCTCCATCTGTCCGCCCGACTTGTTAGTGCAATAACTTTGGAAGGAAATGACATAGGATCACCAAATTTGGGGTTTGGGGTACCCCCCCCCCCCCCCCCCCATGAGATTGTATATGGTCACCTTGACCTTGTCTCAAGGTCAAATGGTCATTATTTTATACACACTTGACCCTCGATTCTATGGACCCCGGATTCACGGATATCGGAAGCTGCGGACAAGGTCTGGAGTAGCCAAATTGTCCAGGAGGGCTCGGTGGCCGGCAAATGTAGACACAAGTTAGTTGGCAAGGGCAGATGTTGGTGTACACGTCAGTGGGTCAATTTGTTTACTGCAGTCAACAGTACACCCACGGTTTCCCTTTATGATTTTGTGGTGGATTTACATTTACACTGGATGATGTGGTTGAATATACATACATAGCATTTTTCCTTATTTTTCCGTAATTAAATGGTTGTTATTACCCACTTCCGAACCATTCTCGGAAGCTATGGTCAATCAGCAAAACCGGACAGGTCCCCCTCCCCCCTTTTCCATTAAATCGAGGGTGGAGTGTATTGGACTCGCTGCTGCGGGAACGTCTGGACACCTGTGGCCTTAATTTTTGTTCAGGCTGAGTTAGATCACTGCAGGATCAGAGCTTCTCACCCAGCCTGAGAGCCACAATAAGAGAGAACTCCACAAAGGGTGATTTATGATGCTCCATCTCCCCAGCTGGTCCTTGGCTCCATCATCCATCTCCAAGTCTCAATCCATCCCTCTCGCAACCAGTTACTCTGCCAACCCTGCGGTTCACACACGTCGCCTGGCCTCAATTAGCACAGGAGATTCAAGCGTTGACCCAGGCTTACAGGCCAGGCAAGCTAATGCATTACTAATGCATTAGGCCTTTATTGAACTCCAAAAAATCTACCTCTTCCAGGTGTATTTTTGCCTTAGCTTGACTTTGACGTGCCGCTTGACTCCCAGCTGGCATTCTGTGTTCGCGTAGGGGATTTGTACAAGGCTGTAATTAAAGCTGTGCGGCGAGTGGCATTCTCCAAGGAAGAGGTAGCCAGGTGGAGCTCGGGCAGAAACACAACCATCTGTCTAGCCCTGCAGAATGTGCAGGCTTAATTGGCCCTAGGCCTCTGAGACTGCTTTTTCTGTGCTCGAAATGAGATTACATCTTTTCATTTGCATTTCTGCACTTTTGTTTCATGGCTGGATTGGATTTGAGCTCAAGTTGGCAGGTGGCTCTTTGTAAAGCTTGCACATTCTCGAAAGGCATCCACCTCGCATGCTTAACTGCTAAATGTTCCTTGAAATGTGCAAGAGAAAAAAAAAAAGTTCGGTTCAGCTCATCTAGGGATTTGAAGAGCTGTTTGCTGAATTTCCCAGTGTGTGTGTATGTTTTGGGTGGGATGCTTGGTGAGTGCATGTGTGTGTGTGTGTGTCATAGTATGTTAATATGCTTTGTGTTGCAAGATACAAGCAGCTAACAGCAGATGAACCTGTGAGTTTCTCAGGCACACACACACACACACACACACACACACACACACGCACACGCACGCACGCACGCACATGCCTACATGCACTGAGTGGCAGGTGCCAATGGGCTCTAATGAGAACTCTTAAATCTCACACCCCATCTTGAGCTCTGGCCTCTCACCTCATGTCCTCCCACAAGGCAGAGAGCAGGCTGATCTGCTGTGTGTGTGTGTGTGTGTGTGTGTGTGTGTGTGTGTGTGTGTGCAAATGCCAAATCTCACAATGCAAAGGCAAATAAAGTTCTTTCAAAAGAGTGGTGCTTTAAATATTTATTGGATATTTGAGTTACTTCAGAAGCACAGTGTGGCTGGAGTTAATAAGCAGCTACGAGGCTAAACTCTGAATTCTGATTTCTGTGTGTGTGTGTGTGCGCGTGTGCTTTACTTCTCATGGGAATATCTGTACTGTAGAGTAAGTGTGCCACAAAGGGAATGTATCCATTCCAGAGCAGTGTGGGAGAAAACAGAGGAGAAAGGACAAATAGCCAGTGTTAAGACCTTGGATCTTCAAACTAAACATGTGCTTTTGCTAGAAGAATTCGGCACACACACACACACACACACACACACACACACACACACACACACACACATAGAGAGTTCAAGATGTACCTTCTTCACAGCTAAAGGAACCTTTTGTAAAATTCCGTCTGAATAAATGCAAGTCACGGTGGCAAAGTGGTTCGCACGTCCACCTCACAGCAAGAAGCTCCTGGGTTCGAGTCCCAGGCTCGGGCGTTTCTGTGTGAAGTCTGCGTGTGCTTGTGTGGGTTTCCTCCAGGTAATTCCACGGTTTCCTCCCACAGTCCAAAAACATGCCCATAAGGCTAATTGCCTGTTCCAAATTGCCCCTAGGTGTGAGTGTGAGTGTAAATGGGTGTCTATGTGTTGCCCTGTGATGAACAGTCCAACTGTTCAGGGTGTACCCTGATTTCGCCCAGTATTGGCTGATATAGGATCCAGCCTCCCCGTGATCGGAGTAGGATTAAACCAGTCTACCAGTCTAAGATTCGGCCTGTGAGTGAGAGAGTAAGTGATTTGAGTGAATACAAGTCATTGCAGCATGGTGGCGTAGTGGTTACAGCAAGAGGGTCCTGGGGTTGAGTCCCAGCCTTGGCGAGGTCATTTCTCTGTAGAGTTTGCATGTTCTCCTTGTGCTTGCGTGGGTTTGAATGGGGGTGTATGGGTTGGTTCCGTAGTTCGGAGTGTACCCTGTCTTTGCCCAAAGTTGGCTGAGATAGGCTTCAGCCTCACCTTGACTCTAATAGGATTAAACAGTTTGAAATAAAAGCAAATGTTTTATTTCCTCTTTTTATTTATGGAGCGCAATGTTCGAATAACATGAACTGGTGTGTCATGCACTTACTGGAGTCACTGTTTCTCTCTGGGTGAATGATTCATTTTGTTCCATGTCCACATGCACTACGAAGGGTAGAAACAGCCGTCTTAGTGACTATAAATAGGCAACCCGTTCGAGATTTGGCCTCACAGTAAGGGAGTATCAAAGAAAAGCATGCAGCTAAATAGGAGTAACGGAAAATATTGCATGATGAAATAATGTCTTGTCCTCCTAATTTTCTTTCCTTAATTAGGAAAATTATTTATTTTAACTTCAGTTGGTTATGCAACACATACCGTAGCTCTATTACAGCTCTATTATTGTGTCTGTGACTATATAAAATAATGAATCATTTAAAAATAATTAGGACTCTCACTTTTTACACTAATTAAAAGTGTAATACAAATTTAAAACCGTTTGATGGTACCAGACGTGTGTTTGAGGTTAATGGTGTGTGTGTGTGTGTGTGTGTGTGTGTGTGTGTGTTGGGATTGGTTCAAAATAGTTCAGGCCCCAGTGAACAGCAGTATGATTTCGTGCTCTGCCTTCATTTATATCCTTTCCTCCAAGTGCTACAGAACCATTTCTCCTCCCTAAAAAACGATATAATCCCTTAATAATCTCCAACTGAACCACAGTGTCTGAAGGTATCCAAAGGAACATGTGTAACGACAACAGTGGATACTGTTTCCCTATTTCCACCCTCCAGACGGAGAAAACCCCTTACTCATGTGGACCATCTTTTTACCTTTAACCCATTATCAGTAAACCTGAATCAATGTTTCTTTTTTCTCGAATTCTCTTTATAATCAGAATTCCTAATTGCAACATCCGTGAGTAAGAGGCATGTGTGGCAAGTGGGTAAATGCAGCATGCTGTTTAATAGGGCAAATCCAATTATCATAGTCAGACTCTGTGGCGGGGTTCAAAACAAATACAGGCAGACAACATCAGTCAAGGATAATACATAACCACAAACAAGAATATACTAGATAATGTCATGTCATTTTCTGAACCAATTTATCTTTTATTAGGGTCGCGGGGAGGCTGGAGCCTCTCTCAGCCGACAGTGGGCGAAGACGGGGCACACCCTGACCAGCTCGCCACTTTACACATGGCCAACATACAACCACTCACAATCAGACCTAGGAGCAATCGAGAATATCCAATTAACCTGATGTGTATGTGCTACACAGGTACCGAGAACTGATAGACCCAAATGCAGGACAGACACGATAAGATAAAGTGCAACAGGGATCCTTTATTAGGAACAACGCTAACGTGATACATGAACAGTACTATGAATGGTCGGCTGGATCGTGGTGCGTAGACTGAGATACGTCCTCTCTCTATGACGGCACAAGACGATCTGGCGATCCGCCAGGGGAAGTCGCCGAGCTTTTATCCTGGGGCCGTGATGAGGAACAGGTGGGAATGATCAGGGCGGAGCCTGTAATCAGAAACACACACGGGAGAGGAGAGAGCAGAACAAATAGACAGACATGACCTAAATCCTACGGCGGGACATCATAGTATGACTTGGGACTGTGGGAGGAAACCCGGAGGAAACTCACGGAAGCACAGGAGAACATGCACACATATACACAGAAACGGCCTCGTCAGGCACCGGGCTTGATCCCAGGACCTCCTTGCTGTGAGGCGGACATGTTAACCACTACGCCACTGTGCTGCCCTCATTCACTCACTCATTTACTTGCCAAACCACTTAATCCAACTATGGTCGCAGGGAGGTCGGAGCCTATCTCGGAGCCTATCGGCGAAGGCGGGGCACACCCTTGCACCCACAGCTTGCCAGACCATCGCAATTTCTGTAACAGCCAATTATCCCAATGTGCATGTCTTTGGACCATGGGAGGAAACCGGAGTACCCAGAGGAAACCCACACAAGAACAGGAGAACATGCAAACTACACACAGAAACACCCTCGTCGGGCACTGGGCTCGAACCTTGGGCCTCCTTGCTGTGAGGTGGACGTGCTAACCACTACACCACACTATACTAGAAAAGTAATACAGTTAGAATATACTACACTATATCCTTCATATAATAATAATGCTGTAAGTGTTTACAGATAAGAGTAATACTAGAAACCAGAGAAAATGTGCTGGACCCAGACTGAGCATAAAGTAGATAAAGAATGACGGTCATTAAACGGGGATAGGGATCCGATATGTTTCTATAAATGCATCCATTTTTACATAATCAGAACACACATGGAAACCTAAATCCAGGAGTTGAGAATTTGTATCCTCATAATGACCCAAGGAGCCATGGATGAGCCATTTGCTCCAGAGGCCTTGACAGCTGGAGATGTTCTTGATTGGAGACATGTTAGGAAGGCTGGGCTGCCGCTCTGTTTTAATGCCCAATATCAGATTACAGATGAGATCTAATCTCTCAAACAGGCCGAGCAGATGCACGGAAATGAAGGCTGTGGTGAATGGTATTGAACCAGGGAGAAATGCGACAGAAGCAATTTTCCAACGTCGAGTCAGTTTTTATTTCAGCTGTTGTTTAATTTTCAGGCAGTATGTTTGATAATTGCTCAGTAAGAGCCTATGGATGAAGGCCGACCACTATAGGAAGGTCTTGGGCAAACATTTCCTGGTTGGATGGCTATGGAGGCTTACAGGATGCGTTCTTTCTTACCACCAGACCACCATCAAGGCAGCACTCAGCATCCTTAATGTAACGCATTAAGAAGCCATGATTGCAAAGTGCACTTACCTGCCCAACATGACTGATGTCTGGAGAGAGTTTTATAGGGCCCATGGTTTTCCTTTTGTTGTGCATTTGCTTTTTCGTTTTTCTTTCTACCTCTCGCACTGCTTTCTCGAGGTTTCCTCATTTCCTTCCCTCCACGTCTCTGACAGTCATATATACGACTGAGTAGGAAAGACTGATAAAAGGAAAAGATGCAGCATAATGGTTATTTTTGTCTCATGTCGAGAGCACTGTTCTTGCTTTTGAAGGTGCTTTGAATTTTTTTGCGCATCACAGCGCTCTCCTGACTGTCATCCGCCGAGTATTAACCCCAGGCCAAGTGCCTTCTTTTTTCGAAAATGGGATTGACCTATAGACAGCTAAAAGCATGTGACTCTGTTCTTTCATGTTCCTATCATATTTCACAGTTAGACTTGGTATCAGCAGCTCTGACATTGGGAATGTTGATTTATTGGAAGATATGCTGATTAGCCATAACGTTAACACTGACTTGTTTACGTCTACGCAGCCCTAAAATGCAGCAAGCCGCAGTGCACTGTGTGTCCTGTCTTCTTTCTATCATATCCAGCATTAGCAGTTTCAGCAGTTTGTGTGGGATCAGACCAGACGTACTAGCCTTCATTCACCATACGCATCAGTGAGTCTTAGGCACCCATAACACTCTTGCCAGGTCACCGGTTGTCCTTCCATGGACCACCTTCAGTCGTGTTCAGCCATACCAGGAACCCCTCACAAGATCTGCGGTTTTGAAGATGAATAAAGCCATTATTATGTGGACCTTGTTAAAGTCTTATGATGTTATGTCTAGATTCTTATGTTTGCTCATTTTTCCTGCTTGCAACACATCAATTTTGAGAACGGACTTTTTTAATATTATTATTATTAAAAAATTTTTATATACTATATTAATCCCACAAGGGAAATTATTGCCTTGGCATTCAACCCATCCAAAGTGAGCACACACACACACACACACACACACACACACACACGTAAACAGTGGGCTACCACACATTGGGCTGCCTGGAGAGCAGTTGGGAGTTAGAGACCAGTTAGGCATAAGCATTGATTAGAGCGGACCAATCAAATCATGCCATTCTTGTGTGGTGTAGACTAATCAATTTTATTTACTTCACCTGTCAATCAATGGTCAAATTTTTTTTGTAATGGTATGTTCCGGACTTGGCGTCAGCACCTCTGTCATTGGGAGTGTTAATTCATTTTAAAATATTATAAATATATTGATATTTTTTTAGGACAAGAAAGGATAAGAGGTGCTAATGAGTTATACCTGCAATTATAAATCAGCCACTAAAAACGGGGGGTGGGTTGTTCCAGGCAGATACACCCAACCTATAAAAAAATAATTGCACCCTTTTATAATTTCTCTGTGGAAACATTTTGGTGCAAGTGCTGTTATATTTGAACACTAATTGGATTTTTGTTGCAGCAGTGAGACCCAGACAACAAATAGTTTTTCCATAATGCATAGGAAATATAAGTGGATGTTACCAGAAACCACTGCTAGTGAGAGAAACTGAAAACCAAAGGCCATAGGTCAGTAGCTGGAATGAAGAAGGGCAGAAACACGTGGCATGCCAGCTATCCCACTGAGCATCATTTGCTGGTTTAAGGGAATGCTTATTCGCTATACAAGGCTAGCGAGAGCTTTTTGGTTTACAGCAAACACTTCTTGCTCAAGGCTTCCTGCTCTGATAAAAAGAAATAAATAAAAATAGCACAGCACCAAGCCATAAGCGTAATATAAAAATGATAATTCTGCAGCTTCTATAGGACTATAGGGTCAACATCTACATGCTGCATCAGTTGTGGAGAATATTTCATATTGTCCCTGGTCCCAGAGGTGCTTGACTTCAGCTGAAAAGGAACAGTAAGTGCAAATTGAAGACTTTGTCTGACCGAGAGGAAAAAGGATTGAATTTGGCTCGCGAAGGCGGGGAGGGAATGAATAGTCCCCTTGAGAGAGACTTTGTG
Organism: Neosilurus mollespiculum; assembly: GCA_030014195.1. Lineage (NCBI taxonomy): Eukaryota > Metazoa > Chordata > Actinopteri > Siluriformes > Plotosidae > Neosilurus > Neosilurus mollespiculum. The sequence goes on from JAQMYF010000016.1 coordinate 5,681,763, forward strand.
GCCCGAGGGGCTTCAGCTTGTAATTCAGGGCCATACTTCAGCTCATGACCAAAGCTCTACCTCAGAGAGAAATCTTTCACTACACATGGCAGTATGGTTCCGAGCTGAGAGGGTCATCACTGATCTGAAATACACAGCACCTCGGGAGGAACGGAAAGAATATGATGAGTGGCTAGGGAGACAGGACGGTGCGAGTCGATTATTACCTGCTCTTAGAGGCACTTAGATGTACTCAACTTGCATAATAGGTCTCATGCAGGGACTTTAGCAAAGACTTAGCCCCTTCTCTTCAGCTCCAATGCCAATTAGAGTGGCTGGAGTCTGTCGGTATAATATTAGCTTTGTCTTAGCGTTGCAGTGGGTCTGTTTACTGCAGACAAATACATGCAAATGAGAGTGAGAATAACAAAAGGCACTGGCTTTACTCTGATGATTATCGCTGCGCAGAAATGTTTGTGCAACTGTCTGATTTCTCTCATTCTACTGACGACAAAATAAGGGGAGATAATACGGGTTTCTGGTGGCTCCTGGTGATTTTGGAACGGTTGTAATAATACTTTGTTTGTAGTGTGAGTGAATGCAATAGTGTGTACCATGCGCTGTGGATTTTTATTTTTTTTATCTGATTAGTTAGAAGGTATCTGTAACAGCAGAACTGACTTCATTGAGGCTGTAATTCAAGTCACAGGTTTCATCACCATGAAACTCCACAAAGAAACGCCCTCGCCGAGCCCAGGACTCGAACCCAGGACCTTTTTGCCCGGAGGCGGACATGCTGACCACTACACTACCATGCTGCCCTACTCATCATCACTCACTCACTCATTAGCCAAACCGCTTAATACTACTAGGGTTGCGGGGAGGCTGGAGCCTGTTTCAGCCAACCCTGGCGAAGGCGGGGTGCACCCTGACCAGCTCACCAATTCATTGCAGAGCTAACACACACACAGCCATTCACACTCACACTCACACCTAGGGGTCACTTGAAACAGCCAATTAGCCTAAAGTGAATGTTTTTGGACTGTGGGAGGAAACTGGAGTACCCAGAGGAAACCCACACAAGCACAGGGAGAACATGCAAACTCTACACAGAAATTGGCAGTGTCAGCCTGTAACTCAAACCCAGGACTTTATTGTTTTGAGGCGGAGATTCTAACCATTACACCACTGTGCCACCCCATGTAACTTTAAATGGGTAAAAAGTATAACATGTTGGTTAGCAATTAATTCAATATTGTAATTGTTGAGGTGGCACGGTGGTGCAGTGGTCAGCATGTCCACCTAACAGCAGGAAGGCATGGGTTCGATTCCCGGGCTCGGGTGTTTTCTCCGGGTACTCCGGTTTCCTCCCAAAGTCCGAAAGCATGCACAGTGGGCTAATTGGTTGTTTCAAATTGTCCCTAAGTGTGAGTGTGTATGGTTTTGTGTGTGTTGGCCCTGCGATGGCCTGGTGAGCTGTTCAGGGTGTACCCCGCTCTCGAGCAGAGTCGGCTGAGATGGGTGACAGCCTCCCCGCGACCCTAATTAGGATTAACTGGCTTAGAAAATGAACGAATTAAGGAATGTAATTGTTGGCGAAATGATGTGGTGTCTCAAACACAATGAATTGTGATCAACTCTCGTCACTGTTTCTAATTTGACTAAAATGTATATTAGAGAAGGCCGCCTCACAGCAAGATGGTCCTGGGTTCAAGTCCCAGGCTCGGGCGTTTCTATGTGAAGTTTGCATGTTTTCCCCGTGCTTGCATGGGTTTCCTCTGGGTTGTCCAGTTCCAAATTGCCCCTAGGTGTGAATGTGAATGTTTTTTTTTTGTTTGTTTTTGTTTGTGTGTGTGTGTGTGTGTTTGCCTTGTGATGGTTTGGCAAGCTGTTCAGGGTGTACCCCATCTTCTTCCAGTATTGTGAGTTAGGGTTCAGCCTCCCCATGACCCTAATAGGAGTAAGCGGTTCGGCAAATGAGTGAGTGAGTGAGATGATAATGACCAGCCCAGCCGTGAGACAGGGACACACAAATATCTAGTATATTTGTATTATAATTAATTTAGGAAGCAATGCTCTAGTAGTTATGGCTTTAAGATAGAGAGAAAATGAATTCACATTCTAATGTCGTTGAGGACGACAGTTAACCCTCGATTGATTGGATTGTAATCTTGCCTCTGCTAAGTGCTTTGCTAAGTGAATAAAAGTAAATGTTGTGGTTATCTAGCAAGAACTTGGTTATCCGTGATCTCTGTTTTGGAACCGGATAAATCCATCTGAATTACACAGGAACTGAAACCATTTTAACTTTTTTTTTTAAGCAGGAGGAGATATTTCAGTTCCTCGTGAAATCCATTCAATTTATTTTACGGTTTTAAGTGTGGGAAAATGCAGATTTTTATCAAAAGGAGCCCTGGGGGGCATAATTCTGGCAAGGTTATAACAGAGAAGCAGTTTTAAAGATGGTTAGAGCAGTACCAATCGGTGTGTGCCATTCCTTTCCCATGTTGCATTGCCAAAGAGCGTGAACCTGCTAGTCTCGGTGGCAGCTAAGGCTCCTTTTAGTCTCATAACAGATGGAAAGAATCTTTCACTATTTTTCACCCCCTCCCTTCTCTCTCTGTCAACACGTCACGATTCAGTGCCTGCCGTGGCTTGTTTTTTAATGTCAGATCATCTATGTCTGGAATGCACAAACTAACCGAACCTCCAACTGTTAAAAAAGCCACATAGAAATGAAACATGTCGTTACAGAGCTTATCACCTTTCCCACATTACTGTCTAGTGTGCGCATGCAGTAAGTCATGTAGCATATAACAGCGCAGTAAAAAGGTTCAAATTGTTGTCATTTTTATGACCGTAAATATTCCTTCACTGCTCAGGTCTCGTCCCAGTAACACTAGTGTGACTTACATATAGTGAGCAGCAACTCTGTTTCTGGATTCCCCACTTTGCTTGTGTGATATTAACACTCTTACCTCCGCCGCTTGCTTGGGGAGGTACCGATTTTCACCAAACTTGGTGGAGGGATGGAGTATAGGCCTGACAATAACCAGTAACTTTTTGGAGCAGATCTGGGTCACGATACGGATCCAGGAATGCATTTCTTAACCCACAAGCATTTAATAAAAGATTTCATTCTGCAAGCAGGTTTACGCAAAAACTACTGAGCTGATTTCCATTATTATTGGTGGAGGGGTGGGGCCTGGGCCTGGAAATAAACCAGTAATCCGTGCATGGGATTATGTTGGTAAAAAAAAAAATCCAACATCCTGAAAAATCCCCATCTTTATTTATCATGGCGCCAAATGTTCATCCGATGCCAACTAGGGGGAGACATTTCATTATATAGATGCCAAGTTATAATAATCCATTTGTCCCTGGCGGAGGCTCTATGAGTGCCTCTCTAGTTTACTTCAAGTGCAACCTCTCAGGCTGTAGCTGAGAAAGAACCGAAAAGCACTTAAGCGAGCTAGTGTGCAATTCCTGATTTGTAGGATGAGTCAAGACGAGATTTGCAGGCAGTTCACTGTAAATCGTTTGGCAGCTTAAGCTAGAGAGTGAGATGGGGAGAGAAATGGAAATGGGGGAAAAAAAAGGAAAATTGAGAAATATTGACAGCAGATGAGATTGAGAACAGGAAGCCAGAGGCGGAGTGGACGACCTGGCTATCCACTGAGAGCGGCTACTCCTCATTCCATCAAGTCAATTATTTCAGCACTACAGCACCTCCAGTGTGCTGCATAGGCAGGTCAATTAGCCTGCATGCTTCAACTGAGCAGCGCTGGAGGGAGTCACGCAAAAGAAAGATGGGATTTTCCTCTCGTTTCTGAAGCTTAATGAAGACCTTGGAAACAAGGGGATGACCTTAACTAACTCTGACATTGCTTATGTTCCTGCAAGGTGTGTGTGTGTGTGTGTGTGTGTGTGTGTGTGTGTGTGTGTCCCAGTTTCATACCTGATACTTCTTATTAGTGCAAGTTGTAGACGTCTGAAGTATTGATCCTATTTATTGGCATTTTAAAATAGTTCTTCTTGTAACAGCAATAACCAGAATGTAATTTCTTTTGATCTGCCCACTTCAGCACACATCTACTTATCCCCCTCTGCCCATATTTAGACCCCCTACTGTGTAAAACAATGTTTTTTAATTGAAGGATAGTTTTTCATTTGGACCACCAGATGTTGTGCATGGATTCTGCAAATTTGAGGCCTTGCAGAAATATTTAGGTCCACCAGCTCTAAATCCTCCAAAACCCCTGCTATCAGATGACCCTTTAGCACCCTCTTCAGAAGTAGAGGAAATGGACTTTGGGAGACTGAGCACATTAGCATCGAAATGCTGTGTTCAAATCGATCGTACGATTTCTTCAGACAGGGCATCTCCATGCTCGTTTTAGGTATGCCAGAAATGTAGGCTGCAACTGAAGCTGTCGCATGAATGGAGTGATGGCTACATCCTGAAAGGACATTCTGTTCAAATAACCACAAAGTGAAGAATGCTTTGTTAAGTTCGCCACTTTCAAGGCCATTCATCGTTTAGATTTTTCAGCGATGTTGGAAAGCAAAGGCACAAGCACATCAGACTTTATGCTATAACGTAAATAGTGTTATTATGTAAAAATAACCTTGGAGATAAATGGTTAGTTTGATAAGTGCAGCGTTATCGGTGACACTGGGCGACACTGGGTGAAGGCAGGACCATCACAGGGCCAACACACACAACCGTTCACACTCACACTCACTCACACATATGGACAGTTTTGAGCAGTCATTTAGCCTAATGTGCATGTCTTTGGACTGATGGAGGTAACCGGCGTACCCTGAGGAAACCCACGCAAGCATGGGGAGAAATTGCAAACTCCACTCAGAAACACTCAAGCCCGGGACTCTCTTGCCGTGAGGCAGACGTGCTAACCACTACACCCCCATGCCACCCCAACCCTGTTCTATGCTAGTTAAATGTTAGTGCAGCTCACTCTGGGCTGGAGATCTCCTTTTTTTTCTTTTTGACATGGCCATTTTGTGTGATTTAGCACCAAGGATGTGCCGTTAAAGAAACCACGTATCAAGACTGCAGCTATTATTATTTATTGCCTGTCGGAGAAGAGAATTGTGGCATTGAAGGTAGGATGGCTATATATAAATGGAAACAGAGGTACAGTTACCGCAGGTAGGCTTATAGCTTGGACTGTGTTGAGTGTGAAGTCAAGCAGTGAGCTTACAGAAATGGGCTTCATGTGTTCAGAAAGAAAAAAAAAAACAGCGTGTGTTGAAATGCCAGTCATTTCAGCTCTCACAGACTAATGCATTTATTATGGTTAAATCAAACAACGTCTGCTGTCATACCAAGTCCAGTTCCACTGCACAAATATTTGCTCATTTTCTTTTCAGGCAGAAAGAGAGAAAGAGTAAATGTCATAAATTCTCTTGGAGTTTGGAAAGTTAAGCAGGTCCAGGAACACAGTATGTCATCGTCATCCATTGATCACCTTGCGCTACCTTTGCACTACCTAATTCTTTCCTTTTAATTTCTATTTTGTATTTTCCATTCTTTTTATACCACTCTGGGGATCACTCACTCATTTGCCGAACCGCTTACTCCTACTACGGTCACAGGGAGGCTGAAACCTATCTCAGCCGACTCTTGGCGAAGGCAGGACATATCTTGAATGGCTCGCCATTCCATCACAGGGACAACAAACACAGCCATGTACACTCACACTCACACCTACAGGCAATTTGGAACAACCAATTATCCTAATGTGTGTTTTTGGACTGCTGGAAACCGGTGTACCCAGAGGAAACCCACACAAGCATGGCAAACCATGTAAACTCCTCACAGAAACACCCTCGCCAGGATCTTGCTGTGAGGCGGACGTGCTAACCACTCCACCACCGTGAATCCCTCGCGTTATCTTTTGGAAATAAAATTAAATCATCCGAGTTGTCTTTCTGAAACCAATTGCTTACGCCCTTTCCACTTGTCAGTGGACCACATGCGATGATATTAGTAAATGTCGCCATCTTTTTTTTCGATTTCTCTCAAAATCGTACCCGTTCTTCCGTTTTGCACTTTCAACAAACCTGTGTTGCAGTGCCGAGTTATCACGCATACACAAGATCGTTCGTCCGTTCACGCGTTCTTGTTATTGGTATTGCAAACAGACACAAAACCAAAACACGATGCAAACAGATGAATAAGAAATACTAAGCCTGTGAGCTCTCGTGGTTTCACCAAGAAACTCTTGTATTTAGGTGGACGTGTGTGAAGAGGATGTGCAATCCGCGACGCCACCGTGCTCCCTTGCTCTGGGGATGTTGGTATGATTTTGGTCCTTCATAGCCGAAACCTGTCAATGCTGCCCTGTCTTTTGACTTGCTCATGGAGTAGGGCAAGCCATCATTTCAAAGAGATAAATAATGCAGAAGAAAGATTGAGGTGGGGTTAAACAATGCCTCCTTTTACAAGATGCTTGCATTGCCCGGAGATTGCACTTAGCCATCATCACAGAGATGATTATGAGGTTGAGTGTAAATGCCGCACAGACAGCTGCAACAGCCGCTCCCGATGAGTGATGGAATAACTAGTGACGAAGACATTTAATAAATAAATAAATAAATAAATAAATGTCATTTTATTGTAATGGCTGAAACGAGTAGCCAGTCAGATTAGACTGAATGATTTGACAAATGTGTTGTTGATCCCAGTTGAGGCAAGATGCAGCTTCTGGTTACAAGCCTTAATTAAGCTTTACAAACTACCACTTACTGTCAGGCCAGATGGAGGCATAAACATACTGATGGTTGATACTGATGCATATGCTGTGATTGTTTTGGCATTTTAACCAGAGACAGAATCCATTAAGTTGCCCGAGCTCAATTCAGTTGACCTGAGTACCTCTATTGGGAGTTTGTGAAGTATCCTATTTAAGAGCGAGTGCTGAATGCCACAGATGGTACAACTGCTCCCCTGCAAGAGTCAATACTGGATACATCTCCCTCTGGATCGAGAGCAATGTGATTTTGTTCAGAGCGCCCGGAACTCTTAACCTCGCCTCTCAGAGGAGAGGTCCCGCCTGCCAAGTTCCTGTTTAAAAATTCAAGAACGAAAATAAAGGATTAGGTTGAGCCAAGAGGATCAAATCACAAAGCTAAGTTGTTATACTGCTTTTTATACCCGAACACCATGCCTACATATAAACCACCACAATTTGTATGCTGGTCCTGATGGCTTTTTATACCCAAGGATCCTCGTTGCGTCCTGTACGCTGGGCTGTTCCGCAGGACTGACTGCTACGTGGAAATGAGCAGGGGTGTGTGTTGTTATGAAGCAGAACTTGCACAGTGTGAGGCTTATAGTCTTGAACCCTGACGCTTCACTAGACTCAATATGCTGGAAGATGAGGAGGGCATTCTGGCATTAGAGTTGATGAGGGATGAACAATAACTGTGTGTTCATTACTGCTGCCGTCACACACACTAGCAATTTTCATCTCCCACTCTTCTTCTGTTTCTCTCTCAGTACTGTACTGTGGGCTTTTTTTCCCCCCTCAAAGGATTTTAAGGATCATGCTGATCTTGATTATGTTCATTTAACAAGTTGTGGTTTTCTGCAACCTTTAAAATCGAAATGCTTCAACATTTTAAATTGGGATGTTCAGATTACAGCAAACAAAAATTACGATGATCATGGCTCTGTGAGCCATCTAAAAGACTAATTCAACCAATTATATTTCTTTGTACACTCCAGGCTTCAAGCTATTACCATTTTAACTGTTATCTATTGTCATAAAGCTTCCCACAAGCCTTTAAGCTGCTAGGATATTTCCAGATTTGAAGCTTAATACCACAAACATCCTGTCTGCTTTCAGCCTGTTAACCCTCGAGAAACATTTTTGCTTTTGATTCCTGGCATTTGACCAAGGCACAAATCCTCCCCTACATCCAACCACTTAAACATAAATACCCTTATCAAATACACTAAACAACTTCAAACAACCATGAATAGGGTTTGATGGTATGACGGTATAATTTGTCCACTGGTAGGGTTTTTACTATACCGTGTGTACAGCAGAGGCTAACAAAAAAACCCCCCACAAAAACGCCATGTTCCGGCAGGGTGGTATAGTGGTTAGCACATCCGCCTCACAGCAAGAAGGTCCTGGCTTTGAGTTCCGGGCTTGGGCGTTTCTTTGTGAAGTTTGCACGTTCTCATCATGTTTGTGTGGGTTCCCTCTTGGTTACTCCGGCTTCCTCCTACGGTCCAAAGACATGCACATCAGGCTAATTGGCTGTTCCGAATTGCGCCTGGGTGTGGATGCGAGTATGAATGGTTGTGTGTGTTGGCCCGGTGAGGCTCTGCTGAGCTGTTCTGGGTGTACCCCACCTTCTTCCTGTGTCGGCTGAGATAGGCAAAGACTCCCTGCAAACCTATTAGTAGGAACAAGCAGTTCGGCAAATACATGAGTGAGTGAGAGAATTTAGAATAACAATATAGTGTTTGGCGGTATGATGGTATAAATTGTCCACCAAAAATTTGCTATACCATCTATATATATATATATATATATGAACATAAATCACCATGGGGAGGCAGAGTGGTGGAGTGGTTAGCACATCCGGGGTTTAAGTCTGGGGTTTAAGTCCCTGGCTCGGCGAGGCCATTTCTGTGTTTAGTTTACATGTTCCCTCTGTGCTTGCTTGGGTTTCCTCGGGGTATGGTTTCCTCCCACAGTCCAAAGACATGCATGTTAGGCTAATCAGCTGTTCCAAATTGCCCCTAGGTGTGTGTGTGAATGGTTCTGTGTGTGTTGCCGTGCGACACTCTGGCAAGCTGAGTGTCACGGTGTACCCTGCCTTCCCCCAGTGTCGGCTGAGATAGGCACCAGTCACCCTGTGACCATAATAGGTTAAATAAGTGAGTGTATATATACATATATATAGTGCAAATAAGTGAGAGAGTGAATGAGTGAGTCAATCACAATGGTTACACTGCCATGAAACACTGGGAGCCAACACCATAGCAGAGGGCTTGTCTGCAAGCCAGCTTTCTTACCCGTCGTGCATATATGCAACTTGAAGACATTAAGAAGCATGGAGGAGGACTGTAAAACATTATTGGTCTTAATTATACCTTTCAGAATTACTTTGGGTTATTGTTGTAGCATTCCTATATTTTCCTGCAATCTCAGGTACAGGCGTAAATGCACATAACCTTTGCAACAAGGTGACAAATAACTGTCATCAGGGCGCACGGTGGCATAGCGCACGTCCACCTCACAGCAAGAAGGTCCTGGGTTCGAGTCCCGTGTATGGGAGTACGGACTCTGTGGAGTTTGCATGTTCTCCCTGTTTTCACTGTCACTACCTTTTTAACTGTTTGCTACCACAGTTAGTTTGATTCATTCAGCTAGCTTCCATGCTTGGCGTCCCTTTCCCCAGTTGCCTTGCACCTCCCAGTTTTCTCCCAGTGTTTAACCATTTAAGCAGTGAACATATCATATTTTCCTTCTTGTGTCAAAGTCTTCTTGTTTGCTCTTCTGACTGTTCGTTTATCGGGTTTATTAACTGCTGTAGTATCTTAGTGTTCTCTAGCTTCTCAGCTAAATCAGTAGTTATTTACAGTAATCTCAGTCTGTAGTGCTGCAGCTTATTAGAGTTAATAATACATTTGATTTACATGTTGCTTTTTTGCGAACACAGAGAACACTGAGAGAGTTGTTATCATTTCTGACAGTACACAGTTTGTTTTTGTACAGCCAGCATGACTAGAGTCCTGGAATAAAAGTCAGATCTGTGATGTCCCAGCGTCCATGCTGGGAATCAAACCAGGGATTGTTGATGGGATGATGTTACTCAGTACACTGCGCCACTATGCCATTTACATAAAACACAATATTTGCATTTACAAATTATTCATTCATTAATTTATCGGACCACTTAATCTTCACTAGGGTCACAGGGAGGCTGGAGCCTATCTCAGCCCACTTCAGACGAGGGCAGAGTACACCCTGTACAGCTCACCCGTCCATCACCGGGCCATTCATACGCACACCTGGAGCAATTTGCAGCAGCCAGTTAGCCTAATGCGCATGTCTTTGGAGTGTGCAAGGAAACCAGAGTACCCAGAGGAAACCCACACGAGCTCGGGTAGAACATGCAAACACCATACAGAAACAACCTCATCAAGCCCAGGCCTCAAACCAGGAACCTTCTTGCTGTGAGGGGGATGTGCTAACCATTTTTTATTTTGTATTTTTTATTTACTTTTATTTATTTGGTTTATTATTTTATTATACTATTACGTCTAACTAAGGTAAGGAAATTTTATGTGTGTGAATTTATCTCTAAATGTTTGAGAATTAAAATTAAAAAGTTTAAACTATTTTTACAAATGGCACCCATCCAGCATGCAGTGGACTGGAGGTTGGAACCTAGCAGAGCACCGTAGCCATGGAACATTGCTTGGATGGTTAACCCGTGTCCTGTCCGGTGTCCGCGTGTGCACACCACAGTTGAGTTAATGCTGATTGGGTATTATGTAGTAGGCAGCAATAATAATAATAATAATAATAATAATAATAATAATAATAAAGACTTATTATAAAAAAAAAAAATTAAACCCCTCAAAAATAAGGCTCATACACGACCAGTCAGACTTGCACAGAATAAAAAACGCAGTCTATTTCAGGGAGGCAGACAAACTTGCAGCTATATAAATGTTCATGGAGCAAACACAGAAATCAGAAGCTTGACAGAGCATGAACTTGTTAACCGGATAATTAAACTCAAAAGACAGGTGATACACAAGAATGTGGAAATCAGAATGGCGGTAAAAAGCAAACCCAGGCTCGGACACCTATCAAGAAATATCTATCGAGAGCTCCGCTTTCAGGCAGTGCCTAAATCTTCTAGCTCAAAACTTTATTACACACGTGAACATCATTTCACGAGTTCAGAATGTTTTTTGCTAATGTTTTGCGAATGTTTTTTGTCATTTTATCTCATACACATCACCAAACCAGAAAGCCACCCACACTGAGAAACGTGCATCTTAAATACTCTTAAATGCTTCTATACTGTATGAACCCAGCCAGTGTTCATAAACAGCCTACAGCTGTAACAGCTGAGAGTTTTCCAGCTTATTTATCTGGCTTTTCAGAACTAGTTCACAGTGGGCATAAAAAACATTAAATTGTAGTTACCATCTGCTCGTTCACACACACACACACACACACACACACACACACACACACACACACACACACAGTTGAAGATGACTGCCAAGCATTTAACACTGTGACAGTACCTTAGCATTTATTTAAAAATAAGAGCAGTCATCATTGGAATTGCTTCGATGTCAGGGAGTGCTGATGTTTCGATTAAGCACAAACATCATGGCCGTTTCTGGTCTTGTATTTTAGTGAATTCTCACCCCTGAGGACCTAACACAGACATAATCTGAGTCTCCATCTGATTTAACCCACCGATTCCTTTTTCTTAAGCAGAGTGTGTTCATGTGTGTCCTTTTTATCTCTCTTACTGCAGTGTTTTATTTATTTGCTTTATTTGTTCTGCTGCCTGCTTCATTTCTGAAGTGATACAGGAAGCACATACAGAGAAAGTAGTGTGCGCCATACACACCACAAGAAACCCCTTTTAAAGTCCTTGGCTGAATATGAAACTATATGTAGTAATAGGTTAAAGTGGGCACACACCCTTTGGTTCCTTATATTTTTGAAAACCAGGAAGCACATGTAGAAATCTGGGACCCTGCAAGGAACGAATGCGTTGTAACTACCCCAACCTCCTTTGAAGACCACACTCTATCTAGCCGATCCTGTGTGAACTACATGTAGCGCTTCATTTGAACTGACCAATCCTGTGTTGCCTTACCCCAGTGATTGTTCAAAAAAATGTCTAAAGAGTCATAAATATTAAAGAGAACATTGTTGACCATGAGCCTGCGTGCTGTGTCCCGGTGTTCTCCTCAGTTCCTAATGAGGTAGGGTAATGTCTGTGCGGGGGTAGGGGTGGGGGTATCTCAAACCGAGCACTCGGGAATTTCTTTTCTTAGTTTGAATTGCAGTGCAATCACATCTTTTTCTCTTAATATTCAGTATACGCAAAATCAAAAGCTAAAACCTGACAATGTAATATATATATACACACACACACACACACGCCTGGGATGAGACTGCAGAAATAGGGAGAACCTATTGGAGAACATGCTCTGCTAATCAGATTCCAGTTCGCTGCCACCTTCAGTGAGAGCTTCTATAATTCTGTCCTGCTTCCCATCCGGCTTTGTTTCATCCTCTCGAATCGATTTCGGCTGTATCTTATTAAGATCCCTGTAGTTCCAAACAAGCAGTGAAAAACTGATATACCCCTCCCCAGGACACACACACACACACACACACACACACACACACACACACACACACACACATCAGTTTAACACCATTTCTGTAGGTGTTACCCAGATTAGATCCTGCTGCTGTGACAAAAAAGTACCGCTACCTATGTGCTAAAGTTTCACTATGCTACATATAATAAAGTGCTCAAATGAACAATGGCGGTCCTTTTATACCGACCCATTCACAGCCAGCTTATCTTCTAAGCAAAACTGATACCAAGTCGTGGTAAAACTGCAAGGAAATCATATTCATAAGAATTAAATGAAGTGCACTTTTGGAAATAGTGGATGAGTGCTGACCCTGGTAGAGGTTCAATGTTCTCGAATGAAAGGATGTTAAACTATCCAGTGTGCACTTCATTCTAGTTAACCACAATCTTTGGCATCTTCTTCCCACGCCCCATATGGGTTTCCGGGTTTTCTTACTGCTTCTAAAAAAATATGATATGCGGATTGGATAAAGCCTCAGACTCACATAGCCAGAATGATGATTTTTTTTTTTGCCTTCCTGGGGCATTATACCGTGCGACTTCCGGGCATGGGCGGCATGGTGGTGTAGATAGTCCTTGGTTTGAGTCTCGGGTTCTGAGAGGGTGTTTGTGGAGTTTGCATGTTCTTCCTATGTTTGCGTGGGATTCGTCCGGGTACTCCGGTTTCCTCCCACAGTCCAAAAACATGCACATTAGGCTAATTGGCTGTTCCCGATTGCTCCGAGGTGAAAGTGTGATTGGTTAATTGGTAAGCTGTTTAGGATGTACCCTGTCTTCGCCCAGGGTCGGCTCTGATTGACCCTGGTTCAGCAAATGACTGATGCCTGACTGACATTCTCTCATAATGCCTGGTGTCCTCAGGATAAACTTTGGATCTACCTCGATCCAACCCCGGATAAAGTGATTAGTGGAAATGAATGGAGGAGTCTGATTTGCTGATCGTAACTGCGGAAAGTCTGCAGGGGTGGGGAGTGGCAATTAAAATCAGCACAGTAATTTACAGGGTCATCAGGCTATGTCATTTTTAAACTCTGCTTGATGAGTAACAAGCTCCTTCCACACAGCCTGTTCACGGCGGAAATATACGCCCTTAGTCCGTTTCAGCCCTTTTGAGTAAAAAAGGTCAGAATCTTGAATGGCGTGTAATTTCATTCCGTCTTTGAGCCAGACTTGTTACTAACAATTGTTAGTAAGAGTTTTTGACATTGTCATTCTTCTTTATGAAACCAGCACACTTTCAAAGAACTCTGTTTACGGCGTCTGAGGTCGACGCGCCTTTTAGCCTTGAATTGCTTCCCATTTTCCTTCAATTTCTCCTCAACACGTTGCTCAGCAACTCTGCTTGCTTTTGAAAAGTGGTATAAATGTGCACGGCTAGCAAAAGTCTTTCAACACTTAGTTCGCACACACTTTAATTTTGAAAGCAATGCCGCTATGTTCGGTGTATTTATTTTTCAGATGAGCAGTATGATATTAGTTCCCGATCCTGGTCGAGGAGGACCCCATGTCCTGCACATTTTAGTGCTTTCCATGCTCTATCATGAAGAACCGTTGATTAGCTATGTGGTTAAATCAGGTGGGTTGGAAACAAGGAAAGCACTAAAATGTGCAAGGCAGGGAGGGGGTCCTCCAGGGCAGGGGTTGAGAACATCTGCCCTAGACACCCACACACATGCTGCTGTGGTACATGTCACCCCTGCCAAAGCTGCCATATTGAGAGGTACTGTTAATGCCATATTTTGGGGTCTCGATATAAAATGGACTATTGACTCTCCAGGATACATGAGGTTCAGGCGATCCGTCAGCCACACAGATCAGCACCTTTACGTTGCCGTCTCTGCTCTGCGTTGGCTATCTCAGCCAGCTGTGATGGCGTACACCTCTGAACAGCTCACCAAACCATTGCAGAACAACCACTCACACTCAAACGGGGGGACAATTTGCAAAAGCAAATGCGCCTAATGTGCATGTCTTTGGATGGAGGGAGGAAACTGGGCTACCCAGAGGAAACCCACTCAAGCACAGTGGAAAAAGTGCAGACTTCACACAGAAATGTTTTCACCAGGCCTGGGGGTGAGTCTGCAAGAGAGAGAGAGAGAGAGAGAGAGAGAGAGAGAGAAAACAAGGGACAAAGAGATCATTATCACCATTGCATAATTTTAAATGGATGTTACTTTGAGCACAAAACTATGTCTTATATTTTCAGCCTTTGTTTTCTGCACGTATGCGTAATTTGCGGTTGCTGTCCGAGCAGTGAGACGATGCCTCTGGTCTGAATGCATGCAGGTGAAGTTTGATCACCTCTTACCTTGCACAACCAGTTTGTAGGCAGCGGTGTGGCTCTTCGCAGCTGCAGGTGCCTCACACAAATAGAAACCTGCGTTAGCATGCGGAAGTGGGCGGGTTTGTCCAGCTTGCCTTTGTCCCTTGGGGTGGAAATGTATTTAGCAGTATGTAAACGATATCTAAACACAGCTTTGAGAGTAAACAACCCAAGCCGGGCTATCGAAGGCCATTTCAAATGGCAGCATTGTGGGATCTACAGGCTTGGAAGAAGGGTTGATTTTATTTAAATGCTAACACCATCTCGCACTTTCCCGGATATAATTCCTCTGACCTCTTCCTGCACTGCTTTAGGAATGCACTATGTCTATAGCATTGCTATTTTCTTTCCATCCTAATGGTTTCAATTCCGTTTAATCAGTAATGATGCTCCCATAACTTCATTCCTTGAATAACATAGTCGGTCGCCCATGACATCAGCCACCACTTTTAAAAAGAAAGAACATCCACTGAAATCCTATTTGAGTCTGCCAGTGTTTCTTAATGAATCCTGGAGCTGTAAGCCAGCACATGGTGCATCAGCACTAATGCGATGATAATTTAACCCTCCCTGAAATGGACTGTCTTTCTTTTTTGTAGATTTTGGTCTGCAGTCCGTAGGCTGTACATATTTCAGAGTTTAGTGAGTGCGGCACGACCCAGGGACAGCGCTAATGGGAGAGCATTAGCGTTATTGGAGGCGTATTGTGCCCTTCCACTGCTCCATGTAGAATGCTGCAGGACTGGCAACTCTGAGCTCTTTCTATCTTCTGTTTATTAAAATAAATAAAAAAATAAATAAAAAAAAACACTTCCTTCAGCAATAGAGTCTGCCAGATTCATTAGTCTACCCACAATCTTACGCGGAATAAAGACTATTTTTAATCGGTTGAACTTTATCAGTGTGTGGTCGACGGAACTCAGTGACGGTCCGTGGTGTTGAGGCTCAATTTTTCAACTGTGAAGGAATGAAGCTGAGGACGGAAAAGCATTCTGCGTCAGACCATTGTGCCCTGTGTGCTCAGGTGTGTCACAGGAGTGATAAGCCAGTCTTTCTCTGACACCGTGTGAGCAAACACACTCCCACCCCTACACTTTCCCGCAGGCACACACACACACACACACACACACACACACACACACACACACACACACACACACACACACACACACACAC
>JAQMYF010000016.1:5697751-5710318 GCA_030014195.1 Neosilurus mollespiculum
TGACACAGTGTGAGCAAACACACTCACACCCATACACTTTCCCGCCCGCACACACACACACACACACACACACACACACACACACACACACACACACACACACACACACACACAAACGTACGCACACACATATATACCCCCTACACATACACAGAATCGAATTGCTTGCGAGAAATGTTTTAAAAAGGTCAGCACCCGGTTCCTAAATTGAAAGGAGATTGCAATCAGTCACGCGGTGGGTGTGTGAACAGTCCTCACACACACTCTTTTACTCTCCGCAGTTAAGGGGTCTTTCATCTCAGTAGTGTTCTGATACAGATTTCCATTAAGCCTTACCATAGCCAATCCATCCCCTGCTAATGACGCCAATTTCTTTGTGTCTTTTGTGTGGTTCTTTACTCATGTTAAACACAAGAAGATTTCAAAATGTTTAACGTTTTTGATTTTAGCACCTGATATTAATATAGATGTTGATGATAATGATGGTGATGATGATTATGATGATGATGATGGTGGTGATGATGATAATTGAGATGATGGTGGTGATGATAATGTTGATCAAGATGATGGTGGCTGTAATGATGATGGATATGATGATGATGATTATGATGATGATTATGATGATGATTATGAAGGTTGATGGTGATGATTATGATGATGATGATGATGATAATGGTGGTGATGATGAAGATGATGGTAGTGGTTGCAGTGATGATGATGATGATGGTGGTAGTGGTGGCGATGTTGATTATGATTGTGATGATTATGATGGTGGTGATGATGATGATGATGATGATGGTGAGAATAATGGTGGTGGTGATGATTGTGATGATTATGGTGGTGGTGGTGGCGATGGTGGTGGTGGTGAGGATGCTGCTGCCAATGATGAAGATGGTGGTGGTGAGGGTGTTGGTGGTGATGATGATGATGATGATGATGGTGAGAATAATCGTGGAGGTGATGATTGTGATGATTATGGTGGTGGTGGTGGCGATGGTGGTGGTGGTGGTGGTGATGATGATGATGGTGAGAATAATGGTGGTGGTGATGATTGTGATGATGATGGTGGTGGTGGTGGCGATGGTGGTGGTGGTGATGCTGCTGCCAATGATGAAGACAGTGGTGGTGAGGGTGTTGGTGATGATGATGATAATGATGGTGGTGGTGGTGATGTTGATTATGATTGTGATGATAATGGTGGTGGTGATGATGATGATGATGATGATACTGGTGGTGGTGATAATTGTGATAATGGTGGTTGTGGTGGTGATGATGATGATGATGATGATGATGCAGGTGATGATGATGATGGTGGTGGTGATTTTTTCTTAGTGTGGCTGTCACTTGGCTCAAAGTCCTTTGTGTTCGGTATGTTGAAAGCATTTGATTAATATACTGAACATGCTTATGGAGAGGTTTGTGTAAGTGTAATAAGATAAGGGAACAGAATATACAAAACTATAATTACATTTTAATTGGATTGCAGGAAGGCAAGAGCTGTAGAATATCAAGTATTTACAAAGAATTAGCAGAGCAGTAAAATGATGAATGCTGTAAACTTAGTGACAAGCAGCTAACTGGAAATTTAAATCTATTTGCCCACATTTAATAAAATCGTTACTGAGCTCCTAGTTCCTGTTATTTAATATGAGTCAGTGCTGTGTTAGCTCTCTTAGCGAGCCTGTAAGATCTCTTCAAGCAGATTTATGGATTAGCAAACAAAAGGCATCACTTAGCAGGCATAATGGTAAAACACACATCGGCTTTGTTTTGGAAATTTCTGACCAAAGTACAGACTGAGTCCCATTAGAGGGTCCTTCCTGGCTACTCATGCTGCAGTTCCGGGCACACGACAAAGGCACTGATGAGCATCGCATTTTGCTCTTCACGCCTCGGCACACTCTCCAAACATCAGTACCCGGGAAGGGTGTTTGCTAAGCGGTCCCTCGCAAAATGGAATGTTGTGGAAAAACAAAGGTGCCTTCATCTAATACTTCCCTGGAGAGCTCGCCTCCGTAATACCTGTTTTGCTCTGTCCAAAAAAAAGCCCCACTTCCTACACACACACACACACACACACACACACGAGCACACACATCTGTGAGGAGAGCAGGTATTAGTATGTGAGCTGGCAGAAGTGAGATTTTACATATAGAGTCGGTCTGTTGTTCAAACAGTGTTCTGTAGACACAGGTGGGCCGGAGTGTGCACAGCACCGTCTGCACCTGTCTCCCCGTCTGCCTCGGCCTCCATCCTGTTATTTGGCTTTATTATTAAACCTTGTGCTTTAATCTCGCACTCTAATTTCATCTCTCGGCAAAGCTTCTGTCTGAGCTGCTCTGAGGCTCCTTGAGGTCATCAGTGAACTGCACGTTAATAGTGAGGTATGCGGCGTTAATAAAGGGGTGGGGGGTGGGGGGGGTTGACACCCTGAACAGCTTGCCAGACCATCGCAGAGCAACATACACACAACCATTTACACTCACACCTAGGGGAAGTTTGGAACGGACTATTAGTCTAATGTGTATGTCTTTGGACTGTGGGAGGAAACTGCAGTGCCCAGAGGAAACCCATGGAAGCGCAGGGAAAATATACAAACTCTGAACAGAAACGTCAAACCCAGGATTATCATGCTGTGAGGCAGACACATTAACCACTACGATACCTCCACAGAGAAACGCCCGAGCCTGGGACAAAAAAGAAAATCCATTCATTCATTTATTTTCTAAGCCGCTTAATCCTAATTAGGGTCACAGGGAAGCTGGCGTCTATCTTAGCCAACTCTGGGCGAGGGCAGGGTACACCCTGAACATGGCCAACACACACAACCGTTCACGCTCACACTCACATCTAGGGGCAATTTGGAACAGCCAATCAGACTACTGTGCATGTTTTTAGATTGTGGGAGGAAACTGGATTACCCGGAGGAAACCTATTGAAGCACAGGGGAAACATACAAACTCTACATAGAAACTGAGCCTGGAAATCAAACCCAGGATTATCTTGCTGTGAGGCGGACGTGCTAACCACTACTACACCACTGCACCACTGTGTACGCCATGTCACCCCTCCACACGAGCCGCCCTTTGTCCCGAGCACGGGGGAAAAAAGGACATTGTATACTTTAATTGACTTCAAAAATGGCCCCCTCACTTTAGATCTACTTCTCTCAAGGTTCACTCAGATTTGAATCGATTTGATTGCAAGCCTTGATTGTATCCTGAGCTCTTTAGGAGAACAGTATTGGCAAGTTGTGGGGGCGTGTGTGTGAGTGTGTGTGTGTGTGTGTGTGTGTGGTTTCAGTTCTGTCAGGATTCTCAGTCTATAACGCAGCCTCTCGGCTACCAGTAAAATCATTGTCATAACGACAGGCTTTGTGAAGATCACTCCAGAGGAGTGTTTGTGTGCTTGTGCATGCTAAAGTGCTCTGGTGTGGCTCGAATATGAGCGCCCGTTTAGTCACGCTCTTTGTGTGCCTTGTTCTGAGAGACACCGAGAGGTGATGGAAGTGGCTGATTCACAAAGCCTGTATAACCATGCAAAATGTTCATTCATCTGAAAACGACCACACCACTCAACGCGGCGCCTTATCACCATGACAACTTGAGCCTTTAAGAGAAAATTCGGGAATTTCTGTTAAACACTTCCACCAATTTTCATACAAATCAAATGAAATTGCTCAGTTTTGTCTGATAGCCAATTCCCTATCATTCTTCCGAAATACATTCACACTTTATTCTTAATGTATTCAAAAGAAGCTTATTAGTGCAGCAGATAATTGCAAATATAGCAAGAATCGATCAAATAGTGATGCAAGCATGAAATTTGGTAGATGTACTCTTCAGATCCCACTCTTTTCAAAAATAACGCTGGCCACACAAAAATTTGAGATGACAACCCCAAAATCCAAGATCAAAAACTGGGTTTTTTCCAAATTGAAGTTGAATATAAAGATAGGTATTGTGGACAGTTGATGTGGTACCAAATGCATGTTTGTATAACTTATGGTTCTTTTGATACATTTGCATTTTACAGAGACTTGCAGCTGTCATTTTTATACGACTGAGCAAGTGAGGGTTAGGACCTCACTCAAGGGCCCAACAGTGGCAGCTTGGTGGTAGTGGGGTTTGAACCACCACCCTTTAGATTACTAATCCCAAATCTTAACCACTGAGCCACCACCTCCCCAGTGCTTCTACAGACACGAGAAAGCAAAAAACTTGTACCATTCATTGTTGTTAAGTGAATTTTGTGATATGAAAATTTTATTTTCAGAACCTATTTTTTTTTTTTTTAGCCTTGTTTTCTTTACGGTAATAACATAAAATTCTAAAACCAAGATGGCATCCAAGATGGCTGCCAGTATCTTGAAGTAATCATATCTTAGCATGAAACATGCATCTTCATGAAACATGAATTTTTGTTGTACACATATGTTTTTAGTCTATAAATCCAATGGGGCCACTGCAGTGCAGAATTTATGTGTTAATAAAAGCTCACAGATGCAACAGAGTGAATGTCAGCACACAACCAGGGCACACTGGTGACATCACTGCTGTGTAACTCAGCATGGGGTTCAGTGTCAGCTGATCTAGATATTCTAATGCTTTATTAGAGTTGTAGTTTTAGTATAGTTTAGTGTCCCAAATGCTAAGACATGGGATATTTGTACAGAGGCCTCGGCTGTATTCTCCAAAATGAGTATTTACCCTCCCACGTGGAGGATTGTGACCTAGAAGATCTGGAGAAGTTTGTCATCCTAATGTATGACAGATCCAGCACTGCTGCTACTGTGGACGAGGCCAGGCTTGACATGTTCACCAGAAAGCAGAGGCCTTATAAGTCAATCCCACCAACCAGATCAGCTCTGCTCCCAACACACCAGGCGTGCTGCCTACCAGGCTGGTTGTGTGTCGGCCCAGGCGACCCAGTGTCAGCCAGAGGCAGAGGACCCTGCAGATTGAGGATGGCAGAAGGTTGGCCTACTGGACAGCCAACTCTCCAATAGCCAAGAGTTGCCAATAGCTCACCAAATGTGGCTATAAATCTGGCTGTCGTGGCAGGTGCAAGTGCTACAGACTGGGTGTCACTTGTACAGCACTGTGCAGTTGCAAATGTGAGGTGTAACTCTACACTCTTGTGGTCTTATTTTTGGAGGGATTGAACTGTTCTAAATCTGTTTCATATGTGTCATCAATACGTAGGATCTTCTTTCACATTGAGTATTTACAATATGAGACTGGATCACACTTGCAAGGCATTTTTTGTGTAAATTTACATATGTTTTCTTGCAGACATCTCTAACAGGATCTTTAATACAGGAGTCATGTAACCTTTTTGGTTAAAGGAACGGGTATATGAAATTCTCTGACTCAAACAAAATTCATTTGGCATGTCATATCTCCGAACTATAACAGATACAGACCAAAGTGCCCTCAATACCCACATTTATATCCAGCTTCAATACATTTGAGAAGCAGAAAATCTGTATTTTCCAACTCAAGGCTGATAGATTCATTTTTTGTCATCACACTTAGACCTTCAAAGATATGTACATACTGTATCTCAAGAATTATAATAACTACAGACATGCTTTTGGTATCAAAATGTCCGCAGTGGCCAAATTTATATTCGCCTTTAATACATTTATATATTAAAAAAAAAACATTTTCAAAATTATGGCTCATAAAGCCATTTTTTGCTCTCCGGAGTCTGTAAAAGTACCTATATGCTGTATCTCAAGAATCGTATTAAATACAGACATGCACCTGGTGCCAAAATATCCACAATACTCAACTTTATATTCAACTTTTACACATTTATGAGGGTTAAAACCAATACATTTAAGTTATAAAGGAAAAACCTAATTTTCCAACATCTTGGATGTTTGTGTGGCCAGTAGTATTTTGGAAAAGAGTGGGATTTGAAGAGTGCATGTCTGGTTGCGTTGTGTCTGATGAGCTGTTCAAAGTGCACCCCGCCTTTGCCAAGTGTCGGCTAAGATGTGGGCCTCCCTTTGACCCTAATAGTAGGATTTGGAAAACCGACTGATGAATAAATGATTGAATTGCAAATATTATTCAACCCACAGAACAGCCTGGTTGCTGAAGGTGAAAGGATGTGACATGAAAGCGACAGTTTTTGGTTGCAGTTATTTTTTATCTCAAGGATTTTATGTCTGTGGACCCAAGAATTCACGGCTTGGTCTATGAGCTGAAAAAAACCCCAAATGGGTCTCTTTGGTTGCTATAAAAAAATAAGTAGATGCTTATTTAATAAGTATATGCTTACTGTTTTCCTACAGTTGTTTAGTTCCCATCTGAAGAAGAAAAAATAGCATTCACTAGGGGTTCTGTGCTAAATGTCTGGGTTTTTTCTCTGCCTGGTAGGACTCTCTCATTAATATTGCTGGCAGCTCTATATCTGGTGGCCAAGCTCATTTCTGTACTGAAAAAGAATGCAGAAATGTAAACAGAAGCCTGAAGTCAATTGAAGTCTTCACATGACGGCATATAAAAAATATTTGAAAATCAAAGACGTGTTGAGTTGCTTCCCATCAAACCTAATACAAAAAAAATACAAATATTGAAAATGTTCATTCACTCATTCATTCATCAAACCACTTAATCCTACTAGGGTCACAGGGAGACTGGAGCCTATCTCGGCCAACTCTGGGCGAAGGCCTGGCACAACCTGAAGAGCTCACCGAACAATTGCAGGGCCAACACACACACAACCATTCACACTCACACCAAAGGGTTGTCTAATCAGTGCATGTCTTTGGATTGTGGGAGGAAACCAGTGTACCTTGAGTAAACCCATGCAAGCTCGGGGAGAACATGCAAATGTCAAACCACAGAAACACCCTCGAAGTGCCCCGGACTTAGACCTTGCTGTGAGATAGACGTGCTTACCGCTACACCACCGTGCCGAAAATGAATACGTTTACTCACTTAGTCATTTGCCGATCCGCTTAATCCTATTAGCGTCGCAGGGAGGCTCTGGGTCAGCCAACTCTGGGTGAAGGCGTGGTACAACCTGAACAGTTCATCAGTCTGTTGCAAGGCCAACACACACACACACACACACACACACACACAAAACCATTCACACTCACAACAGGGGTCAATCTGGAAGAAAAAAACAAACCCTTAATGTATGTCTTTGGACTGTAGGAAGAAACTGGAGTACCTGGAGTGAATCCATGCAAGCACAGGGAAAACATGTTCCCAGAGCCCAGGACTCAAACCCGGGACCTCCTTTCTGTTACATAGAGGTGCTAACACCGACGCCACCGTGCCGCAAAATGAATACAAATATACACAATATAATAACTATAAATGATTAACTGTCGATGATATTCCAGAGCAACTGATGAAACCTTAGTATGTGTTTGGGCTCATTATGACAGATTAAAGTGATTATAAGGTAAGAGAGCAATCTCTTAAGGCTAACAATGTACTCAAAGGTGTGAAATACAGCGGACTGAGTAACCTCAATGGCTGCCTTTATATCTCATTCATTAAGAATGAATAGCTTTGTGCCTTCAGCCAAAAAGGAAAGGAGAGAGCAGTGTGTGGGCAGAATGACATTTGCATTACCAACACAACATTTTTGGAAATTGCCCTGTAGCTTGGAGAGTTGATGCGGTACTCTGTGATGCTCTGACCCTACTCCAAAGTGCTCTGCATTAAGGGATATCTACTCTACTATAGGGGCAGTGGTGGCCTGGTGGTAGGGTGCTGGACTACTGATGTCTCTCACTGTCTGTGGTGAGAGGCATGTAAAAGAACAATTGCTGACTTTCGTAAAGAGTAGCCGTCATTGCCGTCAGCGTGTTTCTGCCCAGCAATGGCCTGGCGAGCTGTCCAGGGTGTACTCTGTCCTCGACCAGAGTCAGCCAAGATGGGCGCCAGCCTCCCCGCGACCCTAATTAGAAGTAAGCCATTCAGAAAGTGAATGAATGAATGAATACTCTACTGTAGACTCTAGGGGTGTTGAAAATAATCATCGCATTGTTGTATCGTGATACGTACGTGGATTATTCAGCACTGAAGTTCTAAAGATAAAAATAATTTCCTGTTAGCGCTTATTGCCATGCTCTGTGATTGGTTGGAGCGTGATGATGTGGATTGTGACTGCGTTTACTTCAGGCACACCAAAGGGGTTTCAAAGAAAAGTGTGTAAGTGCACATGAGAGATACAGTTCATCATCTGTGTGTATGTGTATGTGTGTGTGTGTGTGTGTGTGTGTGTATAATGTTGACATATTATAATATAACATTAATTAAAAAGGAGTTATATTTGAATTGACAGCTTCTGTTCATTGACTGATGAAAAAGTAGCCATGTGCATTAATGTGGATACTTGGGATGCAGAATAATCGTAATCAAATCGAATCATGTGATGAGTAAAGATGCACAGCCCTAATAAACTCTATCGGACAAACCCAATAGCGTAGAAATGCTTTCACACAGGAAGTGACGAACAATATGCGAATTGCTTTGCCGCTGAACTGCATCACCTTTTTTTTTTTTTTTTTATACGGTCTATGGAAGCGAATAGGAAAAGGTTTTGGTGGACTCTGTGTTTGGTGGTATCTGTCAATCAACAGTACGTTTTAGCTCTGAATGATTATCGCTCGAAACGTTCATGTGAATGCTCACCTAGGCTGGATCGTTTAAATCCAGTGTCTGGGGATACGGGGCACCTTTTATCCCTCAGCCCAATTTTAGGTGTGGATGTTGGCACTGGGTAACTACTCAAACCTATCAGTATCCAATATGGCCGCCGCAGCTGCTATCTTGAATTTGCATTCTGAGCACTAGCTCAAAAACACCATCACCGATCATCACCATTTTTGCTCTGGATGTTGGAAATGTGTAACTACACAAACCTAGTGATTTTTGTCACAGTGCGATATCCAATATTGCCACCACAGCTGCCATCATGAATTAGCATTTTGCAAATTAATCATTACTATTTTTGTGTCCATCTTGGACCAATTTGACGTATGGCTTAAGGGGTATTGCCCACTTTGCGAGGCTGTTTTTTATTTAGCAGAGGGAATGTTGTGTCCATTAACTGATGGTGAGTTTCAGCTTGGTGAAGCTACCGATCCTCACCACAGAATGCTATCTAGTGTGTGAATGGTTGGATGATCTACTTCTTGCTACATGAAATCAGTCACCAGTTTTTAACTCTTGTTGAAAGTTAAATAGAGTCCTGACACCAATCTGCCTTACCTTCTACCTTCAAGTTGGAGTTTAGGCCTATGGTGATGCTGTCATTGGTATACTTGATGGTGGAAAAAGAGCTTTTCTGTTCACACAGTCATAAAGGCGTTATGAGTACCATGACAGACCTAACACTTTCTGAGTAGCATCTAAATAGCACCAGTGTGGACTGGAAGACAGGCTCTGGTTCTAATGTTAGAATTCCGTACAAAATACAGTTCATAAAGCTTTGAATGATTGCTTTTTTTGTGTGTTTTAGTGATCAGCATTGAGAAGGTCATCGGCTTGTACGGCAAGACCTTGAGGGTGCCCTGCAACAATGGCGACAACAAGCCACATGATCTGATGTTCACCAAATGGAAACATGTGAGTCTCTGCTGCTCTTCTTGTCTGAATTTGTCAGTTCTGGATCACTGGTGTCCTGCTGTCAGGTGTCAGGAAAACCAGCCACATTGCTGAAGTGTGAAGAGATGAATAAGTGGTTTACACAGACCTGCTATCTCCACTGTCAACCCCATAAAAATTCCTCACCTGTTGCTTTTTTGCTGACAGAGTACGATAAGTCACTTCAGAAAAGGGGTCATGGAGGAGCTCGGTATATGACAGTCGTATATAATATCTGTGCTTTTTTTATGATGTTATTGTCTTTAGTCGAGTGAGAATGGCACTTCAGGAGACATCTTGGTGAAGCAAGAACAGAAGAATGAAGCAAAAATCACAGCCATTGACAGCTATAAGGACCGTGCTAGCATTGGGCCTAATTCCAGCCTTATAATCACCAACGCTGTCCTTGATGACCAAAGAGTCTTCACCTGCATGGTCGTCTCCATGACTAATCTCAAGGAATACCCTGTTGATGTTGAAGTGCACAGTGAGTACAGCTTTCTAAACATACATGCATACTGGCAGAAACACAATCAGTACAGTTCCTTTTCCAGAAATTGCCCTATAGGATGTTTACAGTAAACATGGACAAGTAAACTGCTTTTAAACCGTTTTATCGTACTAGGAGGGTAAAACTGTGGGTGAACAAGGAATACACCGTGAATAGCTCACACGCACATCCATTCACACTTACATGCACAATAATGTAAGTAAATCTGTTGGGCATTTTACCCTCGAGCCTAGTGTCTCATCAGAGCCAGAGCTTATCCTGGTTTCTGTAGCATTAAGTGACTAAGAGTTCAACTCCTCCTGGATGGGACGCTAGTCCATAACAGGTTACCTTCCCAGTATTTTTACTGATACCCATTTATTCTCTGGGAGGACAGAGGCCCACTGGTGGTTAAAACCTTGCCCGGAGGTCTTAACATGGTGGGGGTCTGATAGGGATTCACACACACACCTATTGGCAATTTGGAACGGCCAGTTAGCCTAATGTCTTTGGACGGTTGGAGGAAACCGGTCTACCCAGAGGAAACACACACAAGCGCAGCGAGAACGTGCAGACTCCACACAGAAAAGTCGTCGCCGAGCCCAGGACTCGAACGCAGGACCTTTTTGCTTTGAGGCAAACGTGCTAACCACTACCGTGCCACCGTGGTTAGCACTATTAAAGTCAGTGTCACTGATGTGATGAGAATGATTCACGAATTTAATAATATGTTATCACTGCTGGTTTCCTTTGCACTGATGGATGGGTTAAAGTGGAGCTAACAAATTGCACATAGCAGCAGATACACTACATTTTAGTAATTACTGTTCACTGTGTATACAATTACATTGTAGAGAAAACAGGTTGAAGGTAGGCTGGTTGGTGTATAATGCTGTATTTTTAAAGAAATATGTTTGTGTTGTGTGTATTGTGATGTTCCCCTCTCTCTAATTCCCAGAGAGACCATCAGCACCTGTATTCAAGAACAAATCGAGTCGGCTGGACGACGGCAAGCTGACACCCGTGAGTGCTTTAAAATGGAGCCCTTTAATTTATACCCGTTGTTAGTTTCCACTGTGTGAAACTGCGGCATTTCCAACATAACAATCGCAACCTTTATTTCCACACCTCCTTTTTCATCAACTAGCCTAATCTTAAAACCCGACAGCCTGGCATCTTCCTGCCTGGCAGCCCCCCGGTAAATCTGTTTGACAGAGGAGTGTACAAACATACACTCATGCAGGCACACATGCACAAAAAACACACACTCACACACGCGCACACACTAAACAGAGAGCCCGGTAATAGAAGCATTACTGCTGTAGCAATGTTCCCCTCCGGAAAACCAAAAAGCTAAAGCAGCGTCACAAAACGACAGCTTTGGGATGAGCTGAACCACACAGGGAGAAAATGTGACATTAGTTTATGATGGCAGTAAAAGGAGATTAGTACCCTGCACAGGCTCAGCTACACTTTATCCGGACTGGGTTTAATGAGGAGGCTGTTTTACTGTGTGTCCTCTGATCTAAGGTGAGACGGTAGTTCAGAGGAATGTGAACATTCTCATGGGTGTGGACAGTAGAGGGCAAGGAGATTTTTTTTTTTTTTTTTTTGATAGCCACCTACTGTGGCCTGTCATGTTTAAAGCAGTCACTTCATGTACGAAGGTAGAAAAAGAACAAGCGCTCAACCTTGGGGTAGTTTGTGTGTTAAAATGTTTTACCTGTCCGTTGCTGAGGCTTAACAGAGAACCAAGCAGGAGAGAAGAAAGGACACTGTTCGAGACTCTGATCTGTCAGTGTGTGTGCGTGTGTGTGTGTGTGTGTGTGTGTGTGTTCAGCATGAGTGATCACAGCCTTGTTGTATTGTGCATGCTTGAGACTGCATTGATAGGGAAAATCAAGGTTTTTTTCCCCAGTCAGTCTTAAACACCAAATATGCACTTGAATAAAAGTCTTATACACTTATGAACTTCAAGGTATCCTTCGGGCTACTGTGTCCCTACCATGCATTTATTCAGTCATTTATTTTCCCAACCGATTTATCCTATTACGGTCACGTAGTCTCAGTCAACTCTGAGTACACCATGAACAGTCCATTGTCAGGCCAACACACACAAACACACACACACACACACACACACACACACACACACACACACACACACATACCATTCACACTCATATTTACACAAAGGACCAATTTGGAACAGTCAGTTAGCCTAATATGCATACCTTTGGACTGTGGGATGAAACTGGAGTACCTGCAGGAAACCCACGCAAGCACAGGGAGACCATGTAAACATCACACAGCAGTGTCATTCCAAAGCACGGGACTCAAACCCAGGACCTTCTTGCTCTGGAGCAGATGTGCTAACCACCAAGCATTTCTTTCTTTCTTTCTTTCTTTCTTTCTTTTTTCATTCTGAGAGTGTTTGTGGTGTGCGCGGGGGGGGGG